>CACRXK020011641.1:0-16063 GCA_902702795.2 Paramuricea clavata
TCTCTCAGTTCCTGTCTCTCTCAGTCCCTTGTCTCTCTCAGTTCCATGTCTCTCTCAGTCCCTTGTCTCTCTCAGTCCCTTGTCTCTCTCAGTCCCTTGTCTCTCTCAGTTCCTTGTCTCTCTCAGTCCCTTGTCTCTCTCAGTTCCATGTCTCTCTCAGTCCCTTGTCTCTCTCAGTTCCATGTCTCTCTCAGTCCTTTGTCTCTCTCAGTCCCTTGTCTCTCTCAGTTCCATGTCTCTCTCAGTCCCTTGTCTCTCTCAGTTCCATGTCTCTCTCAGTCCTTTGTCTCTCTCAGTCCCTTGTCTCTCTCAGTCCCTTGTCTCTCTCAGTCCCTTGTTCTCTCAGTCCTTCATGTCTCTTATATTGGAAGCCTTCTTTCCATTCATCGCAAGAGTCGACTCGCAAGCTAGCTGCGAGTGCTTTCATCCAATCACAATGCTCGACAGCTTATTTTAATTATATGCAAGCGCTCGCAGCGAGCTTGCGAGTTGATTTTTGCAATTAGTGGAAAATGGCCCTAAGACCATAGGTTGACAGACCATTGCAAATCGTACCTGACAACATGAATAACTAACAACTAATCACTCATGCCCATAGATCTATTTTCGTAGTACACTAAATCTAGGTGCAGGACAAATAGCTACCATGATGGAATGTAAAATAATCTGAATCTATTTTGTCTCTTCAATTGTGCTGTACCGTTTGAGACCACTGTCTCGACAACTATATACGACCAGACGAAAACCAGCTTCTATATGACCGATGCTAGCTTATGCTTAAAATTGTATTTATATACATACGTATATATTCAGCTCATTCCCCATTGGGGTTTGTCAGTGACGGATTACATCAAGTATTACGCTTACTTCTTCTAACTACTTAGCCTAGACTATTTATCTTTACAACAGTTGTGATATAACTTTCTTAACTATGTTAATGTGTCAAGTTTCCCTGTGGGACGAAACCGGAAAACCCGGAGAAAATCCACGACTTTCGGAAGAGCGATGACTGACTCTTTACATGAGTCCGGTGGGACGAAACCGGAAAACCCGGAGAAAATCCACGACTTTCGGAAGAGCGATGACTGACTCTTTACATGAGTCCGTGTTTACATGAGTCCGTTTTCACATGAGTCCGTTTTCACATGAGTCCGTTTTCACATGAGTCCGTTTTCACATGAGTCCGTTTTCACATGAGTCCGTTTTCACATGAGTCCGTTTTCACATCAGTCCGTTTTCACATCAGTCCGTTTTCACATCAGTCCGTTTTCACATCAGTCCGTTTTCACATCAGTCCGTTTTCACATCAGTCCGTTTTCACATCAGTCCGTTTTCACATCAGTCCGTTTTCACATCAGTCCGTTTTCACATCAGTCCGTTTTCACATCAGTCCGTTTTCACATCAGTCCGTTTTCACATCAGTCCGTTTTCACATCAGTCCGTTTTCACATCAGTCCGCAGCGAGAATCGAACCCACGAGTTCAGAGGTGAAGAGCGAGAATCGAACCCACGAGTTCAGAGGTGAAGGGCGCTTGCTAGAACGACTGCGCCACCGAAGCCCCCATAGCCTCCATATTCTATAATTAAATATTCACCATATTTATAGGGGCGTAAAGGTCGCCGTGGTGTAACTGGATCATATGGTTATGAAGGGGCGAAGGTTTGTTTCTATTGTATATTTCATGTTCAGCTTTATGATTAAAATATTTTAAGATTTCTTTTGTGTTCATAGGGTGCACAAGGCGGGATTGGACCTTACGGCTTTGAAGGACCACGTGGCGATACGGTATGTACATTGCAAGAGAATAACGACAAGAAATTAGTAGAACATGTAGCGTGTTGTACGACAACGACAGTTTATTTGTACACTTTTTTAAAATTATTTACACGGATTATAATAAGAAATTAATATTTATATACGGGTACTAGCTTTCAGAAATAGCTTTTACTAATAATGTTACTGGGTCACGCAAAGTGAAAGATATTTACAGAAACGTGCATGTATAATTTAGTGTGTCGTAATTTCGTTAACTTGTTTATAAACTTGTTAAAAAAAACTGCCGGACTATTCGAATACGTACTGTACATGTGCATGTAAAACGAATTAATGGAAAGTAACACTGTAACATTGATACTAGTTGTGGAAGTATTACCAAATAATGTACTCTGAGACAACAGAATGGTTCAGATTTGATTTCCATGCACTACCGCTACCATTAAGGGATTATTAACCAATCAGATGCGTTTGATATATCCGATTAACCAACCAGATGCGTCCTAAGCCAGTGAGATGTGGTGGTAGCGGGAGTCAAATCTGAAGCTCTCTACTGTTCTGTACGAGACGATGTCTGTGGTTCATCGTCCTTATTCGAAAAACGTACAAAGGCTGTTACCCCGCAACTAAATCGAATTTTCCCCTCGCACCACAAAAACTGGATCCTCAACCTTGTTTGATTGTTTAGTTTAATTTGTGATTTTTTACTAATTGACTATAAATCGTTACTCTTGTAAATAAATTTTTCTTGAATTGTTACCGCAGGGTTACAATGGAGATTTTGGTAAAATTGGAAGCGCGGGAGAAAAAGGAGTTATGGTAATTATAAAATTACAACTGAATGAAAGATAGCTGAAGATAAATAATACTAAACCGTTGTCCAGTCTCTCCAGTCACGCGTTTTTCATACGTGCATATACGCACGGAAAAGTTTAAATCTTTTTAGATTTAAGGTTACAGGACACCCTTTTTGGCGTTTTGCGGAAAATCGCTACTGCGCGCTCAAAATCAGTCCGATTTTCATCAAATTTTCACCAAATGTCAGCCAGTGCACGCAAAATATGGTAAAGTTCTAAAATTGACAAACAATAAAATAATGTAAGAATTATTCAGGAAAATCTTAAATCGCGGTACCTTTACGCTTTTGAGTTATGTTCCTGCTGGTTTTAAGATATATTTATGAAAATATCATTTTTATACAGTAAAATAGTTCTAAAAAATTGTGTTCGGAAATTTTTGTTTATTTCGTCATTCCGCTGATATGGCGATTCCTTTGACGACTGCACTATATTTCTGAATGTTTGAGTGAATTGCTCCTTATTATTAAAATATCCAAAATTAGAACAAAGCCGAACACAATTTGGAAACTGACGTCTCTAGCTATGTCCTGTGAAAATTTGAGAAAAATTCGGTAAAACCCGCAGGAGCACAACTCCTTTAAAAATCAGTAATTGCCGTAAAATGTTTCGGGAGAAAATTGAATTTGAATATTACATTTTCAATGTTTTTCTTATTGCAAGCGAAATGTATTTTATTAAATAACTCTGCGAGTTTTCAACATTTTTCGTCCAAACTTTGTCAGATAGTAGAACTAGTCTAATGCTTTCATGGAAACCAATAAAAAAAATTTAGGCAAAATTAACACTCAAAGGTGTTCTGTAACCTTAACACTAGTATGAATTACCTGTGCAAGTGCACATTAGACTATTCACAAAACTATATGCTTTCCTTTTATTCATTCAGTTATTTCATGAGTAACATTTAAAAAGACTTAAACTTTTCCGTGCGTATACCCACGTATGAAAAACGCGTGACTGGAGAGCAGCCTTTAGTTCGCCGTGAAATTTCACTTACAATTGTATTATAATGGTAATTAGTCTGCCCAAACGCACGTACTGATAGAATCCAAAGTTGTTTCGACATCAAGCTATTGTTGTTAAACTCAAGATTTTATGCTTGTGGTAATTTAAAATATGAAGGAGCATAAATGCATAAAAAGTTATCAAATTACTAATTAGTCATATGATCAGTTCGAATAAAAATGGTTCAACTGACCACAGAGCGACGAGTTTGTACTGTTTTACGCGCTGCGTTAAATTAATCCTCACGTAACTCATATAAATTAAAGTTTTAAATAACTCCGCCAGGCATAAAATTGACGGTCCGTATTTTTTGTACACCCTGGCTATTGTATCAGTGCATGGTAGTATTTATAGTCAACTGGCCAGAGACACTTGTTCTTTAGAAAGCGATAGGGTAAAGGAGTTATAGCTACTCGATCATAGATATATATTGTGTCTGTTGCAGTATATTAGCCAGAGACATGTGTTCTTTAAATTTATATATTAAATATTTCACTTTACAGGGTTATAAAGGAGTTATAGGTCCTCGAGGAGACGAAGGCAAAGTGGGGGAAGATGTACGCGTTTTTTTTTCTAGTAGAATGTGCATAATTTCAATCACACTCCAATTTCATCCTTAATGATATACATGAAAAATTTCTCAATTCTGATTGGCTAAGAGCTGTGCAATTTTTTCGAAATACAGTGCCAAAAAATGAAATACAGTGGGGGAAAAAAGAAATACAGTGCAAATTTCATTGACTATTTAGCCTTTCTAATTGGCTTAAAATATGAAACAATGACAAAGTTAGCCAATAAGATACAGCATTTTCCAGCAGAAATAATACAAAAAACAAACATTTGGGAGTGACCAAAAATGGCTGGCGTTAATTTTTTTCATGTATGTTATTAGCAAGTAATAGTATGGTTTCTCTTGCAATTTAAAAAACATACACTCGTGAATTTTTCAAAGATTTTGATAGTCTATGAAAAACTCACTCGTACATGTTTTTTTCCAAATTGCACTCGAAACCATACTATTACCTATATACATATTAAATCTATGATGTGAGTTACTGTCGATTATGCATTTTCGTATTTATTCTCAATACCTTGCAATAACCTTCATTTTCTGCATTTTTTCCATTGTTGGACTAGGGATTGAAAGGACAAATTGGAACCGCAGGAGCTATAGTAAGTCTATCTTACATGATTATCCAACTTGTCTTAATCTTGGTCAAGCGTTTCCAAGTCATTTGCTGGCACCTGTTGCTTGAAAGCCGATTAGCTTAACCCTAGGTTATCCTAAAATTCAAAACAACTTCCTGACGGCTTGTTTATAAATTTAGAAATGCTTCTGGATCGATAGGAGTTTACTTCTCTGAAGTTTTGAAATAAACAGACGTGCAGAAATGCACAAACCAAAACAGCAGGCTAAATTTTAACCAAGGGTTAGCGCTAACTCACCTTCGAATAACCGACCCCGGGATTACATTTATTATTAGTAGTTGGTCCCATTTGCTTCCTTTTTTCCGTCTTCTTGTCGAGCTGTTTCATGACTGCTCCGTTATCTTTCTATTCCTGAATACATTTGTTTGTATGTCTCTTTTTTGTTGATTTGTTTCTTCTTCGTCTTTTTGTTTGCCTGCGTGCGTGTTAGCTTGAAAAACGTCGCCAAACAAAGACAGTTATTTAACTGTGACGTGTTTTACATTTTTAGGGCGACCGAGGTCCAAAGGTGCGTTTTATCATAAACTTTATATTGCTTATCGTGAAATACAATATTCTTGTTGCACTTAAAGAAGGTTATGTGCTTATTTGGTTACTTATTTCTTTCCACCTCACTATGTGT
Organism: Paramuricea clavata; assembly: GCA_902702795.2. Classification (NCBI taxonomy): domain Eukaryota; kingdom Metazoa; phylum Cnidaria; class Anthozoa; order Malacalcyonacea; family Plexauridae; genus Paramuricea; species Paramuricea clavata. The sequence goes on from CACRXK020011641.1 coordinate 5,468, forward strand.
AAAAAATCTGACTTGCCTCTGTAATGTCTTGTAGGGCTATCGTGGCAAAATGGTAAGTACACTATATTTCCTATTACGAAATGTGTTTAGATGATGGATAATAGAACTATACACATTCTGTTATGTTATCACATTCATTTATTCGTTGCTTCGCTCACTGAAGCAGTGGAGAAGTGGCTGAAATCATTGAGCAGTTATAATATACTCAAAAACAATGAGAAATTTGGAAGAGAAGTCCCTCATAGCTTAAATAGGATACTGGAAAATAAATGTTTGTTCTTTGTATCAAAGTGTATACCTAAATGAAATATATAAAGTATAGTTTAGCCTACCTCAAAAGGTTACCACTACAGCCTATTTTGTCCAAAAGGAATCCTCATGTGACTTTTGCTGGTTCCTCTTGGATGAGACAGGCTGTATAGTGGCATCTTTTTTAGGGTAAACTACACTATCAGCTCTATCTGTATGATATCGAACACTCTTTAGTATTTCGTGAACTAAAACACACTCGTGTTGTATCCATATATTTGGAAACATTTTTACATACGTGTATGTGACATAAGTTAAAGCCTAACATATCTATCACGAAAACGAGACGTTATAGCCAAGGTGGCGTACTTTGCGTAAGGGTGTATCACAAGTGAAAGAAACTGAATTATTTCTGCAGAACCCTGTTTGCAGCTTATCAGCATGTTACAGTAATTGGTCAAAAGCTGCCATGCTCACACAAAGACTTCAGAATAGAACTCCACAATAAAACACTCCTTCATACTATTTAGTCTTTTGATGAAATTATTAAAAATCAAAACTTCAGAACGGTTTTTTTTATTTTCTAGGGACTCCCAGGACCCCCTGGTCGCCCAGGTGGACCACAGGTAAAAATAATGTCTTTGGTCATGTGCTAATTCTTTTCAAATCCCTACCAATCAGAAAATTTGTTCATATTAGGTAGACATTGTGTTCTTATAAGTAATATTTTGTTTTCAAGCAAACGTCACTTGGTTCTGTTCAAAATGGTGGCGGCGGTGGTGCGAGAGGCGTGGATTTAGGAAAAACACCTGATTATTATCATGGAGAGGACGAGGTGGGAGAAATATTCTGATATAAACTATATATTTAATCTGCATGTGTGCATGTTTTGGCGTCGATATGTGATATCATCATATATATTCACATGGTGCCACAAAGGAAACGAGCATTGCATTATCGCTAATAGACGCACATTAGTAACTCCCCACTATTTTTCAGGCAAGTTAATTAAGAGACCTTTGTTGAACGTTGTTCGATTTTATTTCAAAATTTCTTTACCTTTGATATTGTTTATGTTGTCTCATTTAATTTTTGAAAGGAAAAGTGTAAATATAGAAAATATGCACATACATCATGCGATTACTGTATTTATTTAGGATAATGAATTTGGTAATGAAAACAAAGTATCGTTGTCTTTGGAAGAACTCGTAAGGGAAATGGTTTTAAAATTCTTTACTATAATCAAACATTGTGTTGTCCTATAATGGAGTCGAATCACTTGCGGAAAATTGCTTTCTGAGTGTCCTACCTGGGAATCGAACCCAAAGTCTCGAACGTACCAGCGCTCTACAGGCCACTCCGCTATTATCATAACTCAGACATATTTTTCATCAAGTGATTCAACTGCATTTGGACAGCACAAACTTCGTCGTGTATTACTGCGTCTCTGTCGCGCATACCAATAGCTCAGTGGTCTTAATAGCTCAGTGGTCTTAATAGCTCAGTGGAGAGAGCTGGTACGTCAGAGATCTTGGGTTCGATTCCTGCCTTGTTGCATTTATATGAAATATTAAATTAATAATATGCATTAAGCAAATCCAATAGACTGAGAAGAAATCACTCATCTCTAACTAAATTACCCAAGATAGAATTGTTTTTTGTGATCACGTTTTCATGCAATCATAACATGGTTTGTCTGGTGCGTCGACTAATTTTCTACTCTTTTATCTTTAGGAAGCAGAGTTACTAACAAGGTTACACCGCCTCTACGATGATTTCGCAAATTTCCAAAAGCCGACTGGAAGCAAACAATTCCCAGCATTGACTTGCAAAAATCTTTTCAACGATCATCCCTATTTGAAAAGTGGTATGCATTGTAACCAAGTTTTTATTTCAGATTCGGACTTCTTGAGTACATAATCTGGTACCATTTTACACCGATATAAACGCAGAGTACTTACATACAGAAGTCTCACTTCAGGTTAATTTAGCTTGTGGGATGTTTTCAGTCCGCCATGTTCTTAGCAAGTACCCTAAAGAGAGGCAGTCACCCCCTGAAAACATATTGAAATTTAATGTTCCAGGGGGGTTGAATGCCTCCCTTTAGGACACTTGCTAAGAACAGCTATTTTGGTAAAAACTACCTTACGGTTTTCCCGCAGAAGTGAGACCTCTGTATGTAAGTACTTTGTGACGTAAGTAGCTTGCATGCATTCATCACCTGTCGTGTTCATTGATTTATTTACGTGGCCTTAGTACGGCAGCTTAGTATTGCTACTATAGTAGCAATTACTATAGCCCCATGCTGCAGGGGCGTAAATCCTGGGTGGGTTATCCCCCCCCCCCATCTCCCCTAATGTTTGAGAAAAGCAATTTTGTAGGGCAAATATGTTCATTAATTTGTTGGCTAAAAGTACATTCAAATCATCGGTTGAGCAAGAACAAGAAAACCTAAGAGTCCTATTCGAATATATGTCGTTTTCTGACCATCAGAATTCAGTAAGATTTTCCCCGCAAAGTGCGTGAAATGGCTTTACACTTTCAGAGACTCTACATTCTCTGGGGAGCATGCCTGCATACACCCTTAGGGGTCTCGTGCCTTTGGCACTCGACACTTGTGCCTTCACATCATCCCTGGGCCTCGGCATCTTTACATTCTTTTCTGACTACACCCTTTTTGTCGGGACTTTATACCCCAGCAATGTCTGGACCCAAGTTACGCCGTTGGTTAGCTGATGTCTTTTTTCATCAAGGAACTTATTGGCTTGATCCTAACGAAGGAGCGACAGAAGACGCTGTGCAGGCTTATTGTAATTCTGAGAAAAAACTAACTTGTATTTCCCCAATTATTAAAAAGGTAAAACGTTTTGCAATATCGGGATTTTTGGGGTATATTTTGTATGTTTATGTGTTTGGTAAACAATTGCTGTGTTTGTATATTTTGTGTTTCCTAGACGGAGTTGAAGCAATGGTATAGGGGTGGTGATAGATATTTGTGGTTTAAAGAGGATATAGATGACAATTTTAAGGTATGTGTTTGATGAGGTATGTGTTTATTTGATGAGGCATGAGCGACACGAGCAACAACTATCCAGATCGAGGTCAGTGTTGTTTGTTGAAGCCGGGACGATAACATAGAACCCCTGACAGAACCGAGTTATTATTATTTTATTTTTTTGCTGTCGAAACAAAGAGTGAACAAACCCTGAATTGTTAAACATTTAAATTACTGAATAACTACATATAATAATATATATAATCATATACCCATTTTATTCTTGTTTTTACTGTAAATAGTGCATATGTAGTACCGTCTGTGATTCATGTAGCCAATTGTAAATTACCTAAGTCAGTAGTGAGATTTACAATTGTATATATACGTAAAAAATTCAATAGAGTTTTCATTATTATTATTATTATTATTATTATTATTATTATTATTATTACTATTATTATTACTATTATTACTATTATTATTATTATTATTATTTAAGAATATTTTAAAACGGTAGTTCTTCAGGGCTCGTAGGCACCTGTTTTTCAGTCAAGAGGCAGTTTGTTACAAGTATTTACAAGCTATATAAATATAATAACACAAATATACACACAAAAACAGAGAAAACATAACGAACTTTAATAATTGCATGCACTACATTTGTTTCTCAATATATCCTATCCTATGTATAATTACAAAGTTACTATATTTGTATTGAATCAAGTGCCGTCAAGAATATGTTTAAAATTGTTACGGCTAATGCCTTTTTCCTGTTACGACATTGTAACATAAATATTCTTTGTTTCGATATTTACACTTTCTAACGTATCGATGTTGGTACATCATAGATTAATCTTTAGATCATTTACTAAAATGATGTATTTTTTATTGCATTACAGTTCCGTTATACAGTGGAGTCGAACCAACTAACGTTCCTGCAGTTACACAGCGATAAAGCAAAACAAAAGATTATTTATCATTGCATCAACTCCACTGCATGGAGGGATAGAACAAATGATGTCACACACTCAATCAAGTTGCTTGGTGATAATGAAAGGGAATATAAAGCAAGTACTCCTCGAAAGCATCGCCCCACAGTTCTTAGCGATGGCTGTCAGGTAAGTGTGTTTACTGAAGTCTCTGATATACCCATGCATGTGTATATATCATCTCAATCGCATTGTTTTCTTTTTCTCGCTTAAGCCCTTTTGATGTTTCAGCCCATTTCCTGGTCGACTTTGTTGATCGGAATATTAGGACATTTCCCTTTGTGCTCTGATATAGTATATTTGCTCGAGAAATATAATTAAGGAGCCCTTAAAATCCTATATATAGGCTTGTTTTACTCCCTGAAAATCCCGTGATGGCATTAACGTCAACAACCTTTGACATAAATTTTGAATTATATATAATCTTATCTTTCATTCAAAGAAGTTGAGATGACAATTGTAAGGTATGTGTTTGATAAGCAGGCTCCGATCAAAGAACTTAGATAGTGTAAAACCATACAGTATGAGAGCTAGTGCCCACCCTTCCTTCTCCCCCATCCCCCGCAAAATGGCAAACGATATTTTTGAAGTAAATCGTTCTGTATTTGTCACTTGAAGGTAAAAGACGAAGAAAGACGAAGTACTGTGATAGAAATTGTAACTGAGAAAACATCAAGACTTCCCATGCGAGATATTGCTGTTTATGACATTGGAGATGATGGAGAACTGTTTGGTTTAGAACTTGGAAATGTTTGTTTTAGCTAGATATCCATCAAGATTCATTAGCATAAATCAGTATACAATCAATCAGAATAAATTAGAACGCATGGTCGTGTATTTTAACTTTTTACAGTTTTTAGGCTCGTAACAAGGAATGATATATTCCCAAAAATGTATTGAAATTTGGGAATAAAATTTTGTGAGCAAAAGTCGGATATGTTTTATTTTTGTAAGGCTTTAATTAAGATATATATTACGCAGAACATTGTATAACTGAAATAATATCATTGGTTAGTTGTATTTGTAAATAACATTTTTCTGTGTTCCTCGGTCTTTATTATATTTAGACCGTGTTAAAAATATATTTTTTAAAATAATTATTAGAATGAAGATTGTAGACAGTCTATTGCAGGAGTATTGTAATGTTTTGATGTTTTCACCAATTTTAAGGTTTGCGCAAGAGTAACTAAACAAAGGCAACACATTTGTTTATTTCAAACCAGCCGACTTAAGTAAAAATGAGATTAGTCTTACTGTTTTTTTGCGGTTTCTCTAATGTGATCACGTAATGGAGCGTATTCTAATAGTCATACTGCGCTATTAACTCCGCATCAATCATTACAAAACGGAATTCATTATCATGCGTAGGAGGGCTAACCCATTTAACGCTTTGCTTCTATTTTCTGTTTCAAAAATTTTCCGTCTTGTAATAAGATATTCATCAACGCCAACAGAAAGTGAAAGGCGCACCGCGTGGGTGTTCAATAATATCATTGGTTAGTTGTATTTGTAAATAACATTTTTCTGTGTTCGTCGGTCTTTATTATATTTAGACCTCATTAAATAATTATTAGAATGAAGATTGTAGACAGTCTATATATTGCACAAGTATTGTTTTGATGTTTTCACTGAATTAAGGTTTGCGCAAGAGTAACTAAACAAAGACAACACATTTGTTTATTTCAAACCAGCCGACTTAAGTAAAAATGAGATTAGTCTTACTGGTTTTTTTTGCGGTTTCTCTAATGTGATCACGTAATTGAGCGTATTCCAATAGTCATATACGTACTGCGCTATTAATCTCCGCATCAATCATTACAAAACGGAATTCATTCTGATGCGTAGGAGGGCTAACCCATTTAACGCCTTGTTTCTTCTATTTTCTGTTTCAAAAATTTCCCGTCTTGCGATAAGATATTCATCAACGCCAACAGAAAGTGAAAGGCGCACCGCGTGGATGTTCTGATTGACCTTAAATAATTTCAATTTCGGAAACACCTAAAGTGTGTCGAGTGATCACTATTCAAAATAAATTTATGTGTGTTTTGATGTTATGTACTCAGGTGAATGTAATGCTTTTGATGTTACTCTGAGTGTATATCCACACAGGGCAGGCTGAATTGAAAAGTTAGCCGATTCCCAGAACTTTTTAAGTCAGCCTGCCCGGTGTGCATGATATACACTCAGAGTAACATAAAAAAAACATTACAATCAAAATGTTTTACCGTTTTCGGAGTTGTTATTGTTTTGTTTTATCTTACTGCTAAATATCTTGACCTTGGCTTTTCAATATTTTATCGTATAGTAATCGGCTCTATTTTTTTGTCGGAATTTAATCATTTTATTTTTGGTTTTACCTGATTTTTTCTTTATTCTTTAACCTTATTTAAAACAACAAATAATAAAATAAGGCAAAGGCAGGACGCCGGAAGCAACGTGAAACACTTATTTCTGATCCTAATTCATTTTTGGCGAGAGCTTTAATGTACGGATATTCGATTACTTCGGTATTGGTCGGAACACGATCGGAACAATTTCATTCGTTGCATGACGATGAAGACTAAAATTTATTGTTTACAAAACATACTTTGTCATCTAGATTTTGAAATGTCCCAACACTTAGTGATTGCCAACTGCCATCAACTCTCGTTTGACTGGGGGTTAACACGCATATACATGCGTGTCAGTCGGTAATTCATTCCAAACGTATGCATCCGAATAACCGGCGATGGCGATGCTTTTTTGAAGAAAATTAGTTCGAGGCTTTTCAAGACAAAAATCACAATTATATCTGCAAAGGCCGGTTATACAATTTCAGCGAAAATATTGCGTGACAATATTGCCTCTTCGCATATATTTATTATAAGATACAGTATTAAAATCAATAAGAAGCGTATTTTATACTTATACTTAGGCTTAAGACCGATCTCGCCTTATATGTGGTTTTTGTGCCATCCGAAATTATCAAGGTCAAGGCCGAGAACGATTACAGAATCTATATCACATCAGCACCAACCTCGTACCCAGGGCCTTTGCGCGGTTCAGAGGCTCTGATCCGAAATTATCAAGGTCAAGGCCGAGAACGATTACAGAATCTATATCACATCAGCAAACAACCTCGTACCCAGGGCCTTTGCGCGGTTCAGAGGCTCTGGTACGGGAAGCAAAGGCCCTGGTAAACACTGGTCACGTGTGTCCAAAAATATTGGACATTTCGTAATAATTTAGTTTTCAATCCGGGGGGAGCGGAGCCGATTGATTTTGTCAAACATGGCAGCGGGAAGGCGCGACGTTTTCGAGTTTTATTAGTTTACGATAAATAAAACTTTCCTAGTGAGATTTAAAGTGGGTACATATTAAAACTATGCATTCTACGAGCTTTCAACAAATTGTGGAATAGCGAACGGTAATACTTATGAAAGATCGAGGATCAAACTGAGAGAAAACTAGTCGAGTGTAAACTGTCTATTTTGTATCCATGCAGCTGCTTGTGTGCGACGTTTTATAAAGAATTAAATAAACATTGTTGATTAATAATGATTATAAGTAATTTTTACGTATTGACCAAAGAATATCACTTGGGATTTTATTGTACTTTCATGGAAGGATACATATATACTCAAGTAAATATGTGCCTGTATAGTGAAAGGGACATATATGGAAACGAAATTCTTCATGTGCACACATGTATTTAGTTATCAAAGCAGAATATTTTGACAGTGACTGACAGGTTGGTTTCCGTATGTATGTAGTTTAAAATACAGTTGTGAATGAAATTTTATACGTAGTATCTTGAAACCTTTGTGTGTGAGTTAATTTCATATTTATGTTTTGGGATGTTTATTTCTCATTGTCTGGAAGAAGGGGGGGGGGGGAAAACCCAATCATGAGAAATAATATCCAGTGGTTTTGAAATATGAAAAATATTAGAAGACTTCAGTGACTTCATCTAGATGGCAGTATATTGCCATTCACCCATGGCAATATCACACAATATACCGAAAATGCAGCCATGCCGGGATGGATTTTTACTGGGGGGTGTGGACCCCCTAGCCCTTGCCAGAGGGGGTGCAGGGGGGTGCTATTTTTTATGATAAAGCAAAAAAGACAACATGAGATTTGAGTAATAACAACAACAGTAATTTGAGTAATAACATGATAAGTGAACTGTGAACAACAACTACAATTCAAATACAGTAGTTTGTTGATGGGCGGGCGGCACACATGACCGACACAACTCTGCAGTCGGCCCCAGAGCACCCCCCTACCAGATCATGCTGGATCTATCCCTGCACCCATGCAGGTTCTGCCTTCTCACCAGTACAATTGATCAAGTCGTACACATTCATTACTGATATTTTCTGTGGGCTAGCATTCCAAAGGTCGTAGGTTCGATTCCCACCGTGGTCAGGCATATTTTTCAAGCTTGCCCGGTGTGGATATACACTCAGAGTAACAACACAAGCAACATTCATTACTGCCAATCTATTTATTATTTATGTCTCATTACAATTGGTATGTACAATATATTTTCATTATCTTGTGCATCACCAGTATCATCACAACTTGTATTTCACTAGCATCATCATCATTATTCTCACCATTCTAATTTTATTTATAGTCAATCACAATGAATCAAAAATTTCCTATCACACCACTCATATTACTTAATTGCCCAAGGTTAAGGCAATTTCACAGCACTCCAGGATCTGAATACCTGCAACCACCTTTTTGATCTTATTCTAAAACAGAGACAAACAACAAATGTCTTACTGGAATATCATTGCAATAAAATGACTGTCATTTGAAACCACATTCTGCTGTATTAGTAACAGCACAACTGCTCAAGATCGCAACTAAGGGATGTAGTACTGGTATTTGTCTTTTTACATTTTGCTCACAACCGAAGTCCAATTATATGGAGCAAGTATAGAATATCCAGCCACTTTTTATTATTCACTTAACCTTACCCTTGACCACTGATCTAATAGTGCCCTTGACAAGTAAAATTGTCTGGTGTTGGACAGAGAAAATAACAAAGTATGCCATATTTGATTATTTCATTGGTGTGCAAGACTCTCCTTTGGATGGACAAAATACTAAAATTGGGGGCTATGGAGATTTTATGGCAAGAGGTGGGGGAACATTTTCTCCAGTAGAATGTATGTTGGCAATTGGAATTTTTTTAAAATTAAACATCAAAATCATAAACCAGAGTATTGAGGTGATAAAGAAAAGAATACCGGACTGTAAAATTAATGTAATCTAATTTTCTTGTCACATACAGAAAGTCAGGTACCGGGTAAGGTTAGCATTTCCACACTTTTCTATTATCATTGTACTATTCTGTTAAGTTTTATTGGATGAGTCAGAAACCAATGGTTGGAATGAGGGCAGTTAATTTGTAATGCTTGCATGTATTCATTTATTAACTTTTGACTACTGTAATAGTCAGCCAGTTAAATAAGTATTTTACTGATGGTACAGCTTGACGATTTTACATGTCAAAGAGAACTCCAGTTATGAAAGACTGAATATTTTCTGAGCAAGCTGGAACAGAGGATTTTGATTTTAGTGAAGGATGCTGGATGCAGATAACAAAAAAATATATCAGGCATGAAGGAGGTCTATATCCAAAAGCGAAAGATGGAGGAATAATTAGACAAAGAAAACTAATTATACAAACAGAGAGCCACGAATCGGCTGGAATTTAGGATATATAAACTGATAAATATATGAGAATAATAATATATCAATTTTTATATAATATGCATTATAAAATCGTACCTCGAATATAAAACATTCGATCTTTCATCTTTTATATAGCATTCAAAATCCATGTGGCTTCAAAGTTTATAATTTCCATCAAAATAAAAACAAGCTTAAAATCTGCTGCCTGTTGTTTTAACATATGAATTTTAAAACACTTGTTATACATTCATATTTTAAAAATCAAAGGCAAAATATATGTATTTTTAAAATTTAGTTCGCCCATTGCAATGTTCAGTTGTTTATCCCCCCCGGGATGACATGACTTTAATAAGGCCAGGTTACAAAAATGTCCAATATTTTTGGACACACGTGACCAGTGTTTACCAGGGCCTTTGCTTCCCGTACCAGAGCCTGTGAACCGCGCAAAGGCCCTGGGTACGAGGTTGGTGCCAGTCGTTCCAAAGCAAGCGCGAGGAAAAACGTGGATGTAGTACGAGACTGGGACCTAGGTGTGACGTCACCGCTAAAGGTGCTTCAGAACCATAGATATAGCAGATCTAGATTGCTAACGCATACCTAGCGCAGGCGGGGCCTACATGATAAATCCAAGATGGCGGTACAACAGGGCAAAAATACTATAGATTCTATTAC
>CACRXK020011642.1:3036-16062 GCA_902702795.2 Paramuricea clavata
CACTTTTATAATATTTTGTGTGTCCCCCATACGCATCCTACTTTGTCGTCCTATAAATATTTGGAGATGCAGCTCATCCATTAGCTACACTGTGCTGATGAGCCCCAAAAGGGTGAAACAGCTGTCCACAGTTGCTAAGAGCAGGACACACTAAAGTCATAGTCCGTTCATGGCTCTTTACGCTGCTTTGAAACTACGACATGTAGTACGCATGCGTATTCGAGATATGACCTACTTTGTCACTTATATATATATATATATATATATATATATATATATATATATATATATATATATATTTTTTAATAATTACAACTTTATTCATCATTTCATTATATACAACAATGCTTTTGTTATCAATGACTATATTATATAATCTGTTCTTTGGGTATAATTAAAAAAGTGTCTAAATGTTTGTTGATATGTACAGTTAAATTTTAAAAACAAACTCTGGAACATATACCGCTACATAATTAAAATATTTACCGCTAAGTAGCTAAATAAATAAAATATATTTTTATATATTTTGTATATATATATTTTATATAATAAATATATATTTTAATAATAATAATAATAATAATAATAATAATAATTTTTTTTAAACCTTTACAAATCAATTACATAGCCTGACCCATATAGTCATACATTTATGAGTCCAGACCAAATTTTCCCTAACTACACTTAATAAATAAGACAACAGTTCTCTGAATAAGCAGGTCCGTTATCTACACTGTCACACATTAGTAGCTAATAGAAGTTGAGTTTTTCAGGGCAAGACCAGTTCTTATTTCTCTTACAAAATATGTAGAAAGTGGCACGAAGTGCAACCTCCATACATTTTGTTATGATACGATCGTCTTGCAAATGTAACAACCTACATAGCCTACGAAATTGGCCTATACTCTTCGTGACGAAGCCTAGAGTAGTGACTTCCAAAGTTATAACTTTAAATCTATCACACGGTACGAGTAACTGTGATTGCAATGCCCGATATTTTTCTTGTTTACGTCGTCTTGCAATCATGCAGTTCGTTTCATATGGGACAGTCAATTCAATCACATACAAATCTCTTTTATAACGAATCGTAATATCTGGCCTTAACGCTTGAAACAGATTGGACGTACATTTCAAGCCAGAGTCTGGACAATCGGCAAAAATCTCCAGGTCTTCCGACATCACTCTCCTTAAGTGATGAAGAATGGTGTTTAATATAGAATCATGCCTCCACGTATATCGATGTTGTTGTAACGCTACAGGGCAATATGACAGAACATGAAGCTGTGTTTGAATTTTGTTGCAAAGGTCACAATTTGGAGGATCTCGAATGTTCCACCGCTTGAGGTTAGATTTGTTGCTCAAGTTAAGCACTAGAGCCCGTCTTGCAAAACAAGTTATATTACGGGGTAGTCTGCAAACCATTTCTTGCCAAAAGTGCAGTATTTTCTTGTTGCACGCTTCAGTTAGATATCTTGTTGCACGCTTCAGTTAGTAAAATTTGCCCAAATATCATTTGTACTTTGCTGTTTCAATAACTTATTTGTTCCGGTAATAATAATAATAATAATAATAATAATAATAATAATAATAATAATAATAATAATAATAATAATAATAATGGAAACTTTATTGAAATTATATACGTATATATACAATTATAAATCTCACTAATTTAGGTAATTTATAATTGACTACTTGAACCTGCTTAATATTTATATATTAATAATGAGTATCCTTAAATGTTCAGTAATTCCGGATTTAACCAGTCCTTATCTCTGCAACAAAATATATAATATGTTGTCCTAATCGCGATAGACATAATTTTCCTGATAGCGAAATACTGGTGTCTTTTATCAAGACCTAGATCAGTTAGCATATCTAAAAAGGAATGACATTCTTTTGAGAAAACGCCTAAAGAACTAATTGACAAATTTACAAATTTTACGGACTTAAATTGTTTCTTTTGCTGTGTAATGAGATCTTCGTATCTTCTTCTTTTCCGATCAACATTTGTTTGTAGATTAGACTCATAGCCAACAGAAAGTTCAAGGATATAGAGACAATCCGAGTTGATAGATAGAAGTAGGTCTGGGCGGAATGTGTCAAATAATAATAATAATAATAATAATAATAATAATAAGAAGAACGACGACGACGACGACGACGACGACGACGACGACGACAACGACGACAACGACGACGACGACAACAACAACAACAACAACAACAACAATAATAATAATAATAATAATAATAATAATAATAATAATAATAATACTCTAGTATAGATGAGGTGTTGCCTTCTTTCGCCATTTTGAGATTGGCGATCGCCTGTATCCGAGGTTCAAGAAAATAGACACATCAGATAAAAAGTAAGGACATAGAACTAGGCTTTTCGGAAAGCCAGCTATGCAATAATTGACGTTAGAACTGATACTAAATTAAGTATAGTGATTTTTAATAAAAAGAACAAACCTTACTTAATATTATAATTGGCAAGTTTTTTTTAAGGACAGCTAGTTTAATATTTTATCATGTAACATATAGAACGTAATATTTTTAAACAGCATAGTGTAAGGTATCTTTTTAATAAATTATCATAATAATGGAAACTTTATTAAATGTTTTTCTTTACATACATATACAATCGTAAATCTCTCTCATAAAGGTAACTTACGGTTGGCTATTTGAATCACAATTATACTAAACTAAAATAACAGAACAAAGTGCATGCAATATATATATATATACAATGAGATAAGTCAAATTGTTAGTAAATCCGGATTTTCCCATTTCTTATTTCGGGAGCAAAAAATGTAATATGTAGTTCTAATAGCAATGGTCATCATTTTCCTAACGCAGTACATTTGGTGGTTTTTGTCAAGACCAATGCTTTCTAACATGTCTAAAAATGTATAACATTCTTCTGCAAAAATACCTAAAGAGCTGATGGAGAGATTTATAAATTTAACTTGGTTAAAATTTTTACCTAGCTGTCTCAATAATTCTCTATATTTATCCTTCTTCCGTTTTACGTTGCTTTTGAGGTTTGTCTCATAACCAGTGGTGAGTTCAACCACATATAAGGAACCATTTGAGCACGATAATAACAAATCTGGGCGATACGTATCACCAGTAAGTATTGAAGGGCTTTTGAATCCATTTAGATCAGCGTAGAGAGTAGAACCGTCAACAGTTTGTAAAGTATGAGCAAGAAAGTTCAGGACTGAATTGTGTCTCCACGTAAATCGGTCGAGATAAAACTGACGTACATCCAGCTACTATGTGTAATAATGTTTCAGGGCTAAGACAAAAAGAACAGTCTGAATTTGAAGATATTGCCCATCTGTTTAGGTTTTTGCGCGTCGGAAGAGAGTTCTTAATGTAACGAATGGTAAAGTTGTTAATGTTTTTCGGGAGCTTTGATTGGGCAATGGACCACACCTTGTTAAGCTGAGGTAAAGCGAACTTCTTGACGCTGCAGAAAAAGGATCCTTGACTGGTTAATTGGTTTAGGAGTTTGTTTTCGTGTCCAGAACGGAAATCTTTGAGAACTTCCTTAGTAGAGTTATAAGCGTCATATTGGATATTAGTATGGTTACTGGTTGCTTTCCACAGGTCGTTAGTTGATTCACCAGGAGAAGATTTTAAAGCTTTTCGGAGGATTGTTTGACACTGGATAAATTTTACAGATGGAGGATAAATACTCAGACCAAATTTGTTATTTGTTAGAAAGACAGTACTTAGTGTTCCTGATATTGGTACTTCAAGCCATCTGCGGATATATTTGTTGGCAATAGAATCGATATTTTCAGTAACCCATGTTTTAGAGAGTGTTGCGACGGTAAAGTGCCAGGCTAACTTGGACAAGACGTAGCGACTGTAGAGGAGCAGTTTATTTTTGGGGTGTAGTGATTTTGAGTCAATATCAGTCATTAGTTCATTAAGTAGGGTTGTTAGTTCAGTTTTATGATTATCATTCGACATGTGGAAATCAAAGTAACGTCCTAAATATTGAAATGATTCTCCAATGGTGATTTTTGGTATTAGTTGATTGCTGATGAGGAGTTTTGGCAAGTACTGGACTGATTTTGTGATCGCTTTTTTAATGCTTTTTTAATTTTTAATTAATAATAATAATAATAATAATAATAATAATAGTAATAATTAAAATTTCTGCAAACAACATAAATTAATAAAAATATGTTTAGTCCATAAAAAGTATCTTTGGTCCATATCATTAATAGTAATCTATAATAGTAATAATCAGTAATAGTACGTAATATAGGTATTAACAAAGAAAAGAATGATAAAATACGGAATACTGTTAAAAAAGAAAAAACTAACTAAGAATGTTAAAAACTTAATTTTAAGAAAGAACGAAACATGTTCCGTGAACAATTACCCTAATTGTAGTATATGATTTAATCTAGTTATGAAATTCCAAGTTCAAGGGTTAATAATTAAATTACTTTCAGCAACCTCCGTTGCTATTCCCATGTCCGTATGACGGCGCCGACGCACTCTTGATCCTCTTATACAGGATATAGTTGATTTCATTAGAGCAAATGATATGTGACATCGCATCCAGGCTAATGTGGTATTGTAAGGAGATTTCCGTTTGTTGGCCAAAAGTTCCGCTAATCTTTTATAAACCACTGTTGTTTCTCCGCTGGCACCTCCTGTTGTTGAACCATTTTCAACTTCCCTTATCCGATCGCCATTTTCTCTCTTCTTATCTAGTTCATGTTTCCGGAATAAAGCTGCAACACTTTTGTCACGGTAGCTTGGCGCGTTGGGGTGAAAAACCCTAACATCAAAAAATGCGCTTTGCTGCCGTCCCCAAAGTCCGATAGTTTTAATATCGACCCGGGCATCTTCTAGTTTATTCGCGGAACGGGGAACGATAATCTCTCCAGATAAGGGCTGAAATGGTAGTTCGGTTTCCGTCTCTCTGCATACTTCACTCATCCACTCAGCGGTAAGATCACGGATTTCGTTATGACGAGATATAGTCATAATAATGGAAACTTTTTATTAGATATTTACGATATACTATATATACATTGATAAACCTCACTTAATAAAAGGTAGCTTATCGATGTCCACTTGAATTGAATATAAAACTAGCTAAAATATATATATATATATATATATATATATATATATATATATATATATATATATATATATATATATATATATATATATATATATATATATATATATATATATATATATATATAGGTGAAAAACGTTTAAATTTAGTTAAAAGTTTAAAAGTTCCGGGTTGTTCCAGTCTTTGTTTCGTCTACGAAATATTTATAATAAGACGTGCGAATACAATCACGCCTGGCATTTTCGCACGCGAAATTGCACATTTAAAATGTGACAAATTTTTCCTGAACCGCGCGATAATTTTGGGAGCTTGGTGGCGAATTTGAGAATTGTAAAATTGCTCAAATTGCGCGAGCTAATTCTTGTGCGCGTTTTCCTTGAGGGTTATTTGAGGGTAATAGGGAGACAGATGGTCTCTAATGGATCAAAATGATATCAATATTGCCATGGTTACGGGCAATGTTTCGCCACTGGCCCGCTTCTTGCTCGAGGCATTTGAGCGAAATGGCGTCTTTTGTTCGAAGTCGAAAAAGTGCAACAACTTCGGCTTGTATAGGCTGCGTTGTACAAGCTTATTTTCATTTTGTTTTTGGTTCCTATATAAGACAAGATACGTATTTAAGTTTGTATGTTTTTTGTTTTTGACAAAATGTGCTAGAAAAGATAATATTATACCTTTTACAAAGGCAACGCGCAATAGAATATTCAATGTCGCAGAGTATATGCGAAAGACACAGTTAGGCTGTTGCAGTTGAAGAGGAGAACAAAAATGCAAAATATACAGCTTAGGAGCTATAAGGGATTATATTCCAAGGTAAGAAAGGTTTTTCATTTCTTTTGTATTTTTTATAATCGAGGTTCTGAATTATCATGCTCTTAATTTTACTGAAACAGTAATCAATATTATATCCTCATATTATGAACTGAGCCCATCTTGATCGTACTATAACTCAGGTTTATTCTTGTCGTAATGATGAATTATTCGCGCACAATTAAGTGTTTAAGTTGCTTTACAGTTTTGCAAATATATACTAACCCATCAGACCAGCTAATAGTCTGTTTTATATCACTTATAGTACATCTATTTTTAAACTATAAACTGTAGACGAAGCTAACCCAATCATGAGCTTCAAGATCAATAAGTACTCAAATTTTGTGGCAGACAAAATTAATGAACTCCCAGAAAGCAGCATGAAAATACTACATGGTGTATGAAAGTACATCCTGACTGCTCGTCACTCACACATTTTGATTAATGTGTCCTCTGGCTGGAATCGAGCCTGCGGCCCTGCGATTCTAGTGCAACATTCCAACCGAGCTACAGAGTCCAGTTGTCAAGCAGGAGTTCATGTACAGTATGTATACCTGGGTACTGTCATGCTGAGGTATCGGTAAATACCAAGATTGAAACCTATAGTTAAAACCTAGTTGAAACCTTGCTGAACAAAATTTTTGATATTTACTGATAACTTAACATGGCAGTACCCCAGTATACATACATGTACTTGTGGTTACAGCTCGACATCTGTACTCTGTACTGTAGCTCAGTTGTTTAGGGCACTAGCAATATATATTAATCTAAGAGATTTTGTTGGCATATCACTCATTGAATAATAGTCGAAGGATCTTGTAGATGGAAATTATCAAGTGGAAATTTATATATATTTTAACCCAACCAGGAACAGCTGCGAAAAAAGCAACTATAGGTCCCTGGCAGGAATAGGACCTGTGATTCTGGTGCAGCACTCTAACCAACAGAGGCCACTTGTCGAGCTCTCTTATGGATTAGGGTCATGGCAGTACCTTATTATATATGTATATAGTACCCCGGTACATATGTAATATATAGTATTCCATGAACTTGTGGCTACAGCACGACAACTGGCCTCTGTAGCTCAGTCAAATAGAGTGTTGCAGCAGGGCTGCAGGTTCGATTCCTGCTAGGGACCTATAGTTGCTTTTCTCACAGTCGTTCCTGAGTAGGTCTAATAAATGTTTACAAATTTCCACTAAAAGATGTCCATGTACAAGTCTAATACCCTTCATCTATTAATCTAACTAACTAATGATTAAACATACCTTTTAATTATCTTTTCTACAGCTAATTATTCAGGTTAACAAATTCAATAGTAAGGACGAAAGTGGTTTTATAAGCAAACAACCAAGAAATGTTCATGTGATAACAGCAGCAAATTGTAGCCAGTCTAATAGTAACTGTTTGACGTGGACAGTCTGTCGACCCTAGTGATCGGGATTTATCTTGAGTGATAAAATTAATCTACAAATATTTTTAGTTATCTGCGATATTTCCTAAATCACAGAAGTCACAAAACACTGGAATTTTAAAGATTTCCAGTAAAGTAGTGCTAAATATATGTATTATGCCACACACAGTGCATAGTAGAAACCTAGAACTATCTTTATTTGAAGCTTTGTTTGGTAGGGATGCAACTACCTGAAAAATACAAGGATAAACTTCGATGTTTCGAGCGAAGGCCCCTTGTCGGGAAGTTTGTTGCGGGGGTCTGGAAAATTACATGAGCTTTTATGATCACATGACAAATATTAAATCAGATGGATTTAATCAAAACCTTGGGTCATTCCCGAAAAGATCCATACCACCCCCACGGAGGAAATAGGAAGTTAACCCCCCTACCCCCTTTGGATGTCCTAGTACATTTACTATTATCCTAAACAATTTTATCTCCCCTCCCCCTTCGGATGGCAGAAATTTCCTCTGTGGGGGGAGTATGGATCTTTTCGGGAACGACCCATTATAAAATAAACAACAAATGTAAATCACATTATAGAATATATTAATACAATTATACAGAAAGCTACAACATATACATCTACAAATCAGCATATATCAACACTATGTTGTTATTATTTAAAGTTGCACCTCTCACATTATTCTGGGTTAGATATAATATGCTAATTTGTATATAGTATTATTTTTACCTAACATCATAACCTATGTAAACCATTGTATTTCATTAAAAAAACAAGATATCAGTTGATATCCACATCGTTATATTTGTGTTGTATGTGTATGCAATGATTTTTGCCTGCAGATTGATTGAGACAAGAAAATAAAAAGCTGAATGTGCAAATAATTAGTTCTGGCAAAATGTGTTGCTTTGAATCCTTTGTCTGTAGCTCAACAATAAATGCATGCAGTGCCAGTCAAATGGTCATGAAAGTGGACACATTCTTCAAACAGATTTTTCTCCCTGTGTGAGTAAACCATAGTACACAGAGAAAACCTACAACATTTGGTTCAGGTTGACTCATTTCAATAATCCAACACCAATATTGCAAAGAGAAGCACCAGAATATTTTCACTTCATCTGAATTGCAGGGTGGCATATTTTTTATTTGTTTCGATTGATATCCGAAAATATATTCATTCAATGAAAATAGATTCAGAAAATATATTCATTCAATGAAAATTAGATTTTTAACTTTAACTTCACTAAAATATTTGAGTTGTTTGCTTTGCTATCTGGGTATTTATAGAAAACCAGTCATCAGAGAAACATACTCTGACATCATAAAATGGACAACTATTTGGCAATTCCCATTACCTGCTGGTCATTGCCACAGTACCAGCAGTACATGTAATAATTGTACATACATACTGATAATTTTGGAGGCACAGGTAGAATTGATTCTGGTAGCAATGACCAGTTATGATGGGCATTTAGGAATTACCAATTAACTTCCTTATGAATGTTTTGGTATACTTGCAACAGCCATGAAGAGTCATTGGGTATAAAGGGACCAAGGGTGAGAATCCATCACAGAAAGGAAGGGGATGGAGTCGACAGATTTTCAATGCTTCCTCTTCCTTGAGGAAGTGATTGCCATCTCTGTAAATCACAACTTTATCAGCAATTTAGTTCTTATAAAATAATAATGTCATAATGTGAATGCTGAGAGAGATTGACAGAATACATCTTCACAACTGTTACAATATACCTGACTATACTTCTATGGAGTATAATATTTCAGACATTACTAGCAAACATGCTGAGGAAATCCATTGACATTCCAGTCTCCAATCCCATATATACTTTGCTCATTCTGTATATAGCCAGGCACAATATCCTTGGACAACCCCGATAATAAAGCAAATAACTCGTTGACAAAGCGCATTGAAGTAAAATAAATAACAATAGACTTCTTGATATCACTGTGAAAACAAAATAGTTCAACAATTCGTACAACCCCCGAACAATTCTTACGATTAATCGATTATTGCAAACATGATAAACTGAGTAAATAAATATGGCTTTCTGATACTCCTCTTGCCCCCTATCCGCCGTCGAATTCCTGCCAGCCACAGCCGAGCTTCCCTTTGTAGTATTGGCGCTGGGTTTATGGAATTAGTCATCTCCCGTGGCACATTTAATCCAGAGAATCATGAGCTTCGAGTACAGTTTGAACTTGCTAGGCACATTCATCCACGAAAAACGCGACGTTTTGGCAGCTTTTCTCCCGAGTGAAGCTACCAGGGGCCTCCATTACTTTCTGCAAATAATCTACCGGCCGTTCGACACAGTTGTTATTCAAAATATCTTGATTTAAGACCTCGTCAGGACTAAAATTGCCATTTCGAACGGCCGCCATCTTGTCAAATTAAATATGCGTACGCAACATTTTTTGAAGAATACCGCAGGTCATCATGAATGGCGAACTAGCGTTTTCGCGTGCAAAAATGCCAGGCGTGAATTATTTTCTTTTTTACATATTTAATACGTTGTTCGTCGTACTTCAGATCATGGAGCATATCAAATAAAGTATTCGTCGATTCACCAAATACACCTAAAGAGCTTATAGATACATTAACAAACTTAACTTCATCATATATATTTTCCTGATCGGTAATTAGAGTCAAATATTTTTCATGTTTTCGATCTGAGTTAGTTTTCAGGTTTGTTTCGAATCCAACAGTTAATTCTAGAATGTACAAAATCTTATTTTCAATTGTCAATAGAAGGTCTGGTCTTAACTCGTCACCGGTGATGACAGATGGGCTAATAAATCCAGGCAGATCTACATACATTTTGGACCTTCCGACGTCAAGAAGGCTGGTCGCAATGAGATTCAAAACTGAATCATGTCGCCATGTATATCTCCCTTCGTTTAGATATGTCTTACATCCAGAGATTACGCGTGCAAAAGCGATTCAGGGCAGAAGCAGAACGAACAGTCAGCAGATGATGACAGACCCCATTTAACTAGGTTTTTCCTAGTAGGCAAAGAATTGTTGATGTAACGTAGATTGAAGTTTTATTTATATATAATTATTTTAAACAACAGAAATCTTTATTAATAACATGATAATCTGTACAAATATATCACATAATTAGACTTTCAATTAAATCAGGAAAATAGAGAAACAGTTCACTATATTAGACAGATAGGTCCGTTCTCTACACTTTATATCAATAGTAGCTAATAAAAATTCAGTAACTCTGGGTTATTCCACGGCTTGTTTCTTCTGCAGTAAATGTAGAATGTTGCTCTCAGAGCTACCTCCATACATTTTTTAATAATACGTTCGTCGTTCATTTCAAGTGTTCGTAATAATCTACGAAATCTGTCAATATCTTTCGACACAAACCCTAGAGTGGTTACTTCAAGGGTAATAACTTCAAACGCATAACACGCCGTGATCAGCTCAGATCTTAGATGTCTGTATCTTTCTTTCTTGCGACGTTTAGCCTTCGTACAATTGGTTTCGTAGGGAACAGTTAATTCAACCACATATACAGAACCCTTAAAATCCACCACTTTATCAGGTCTTAGCGTTCGAAATAAAGTTGAAGTACAGGTCATACCTGAATTAGGACAGTCCGCAAACAGTCGAAGATCTGCACCAACTGCGACTTTTAAGTGATGAATAATAGTCATCAGAATCGAGTCATGCCGCCAAGTATAGTGTTGTTGTTCTAGGGCTACCTTGCAGTTGGAAAAAACGTGTAGCTGGGTTTGTAACTTGTTGCACAGCTCACAGTTGGCGGAGTCACGAATGTTCCAGCGCTTTAGGTTAGAATTATTTCCTAAACTTAAAATTAACGCTCTCCTAGCAAAGCATACTATATTGCTGGGCATTCTAGTGACAATTTCGTGCCATACTTTAATCATCTTCTTATAGCAAGTATCAGTTAAGCAGGTAATGATCACGGATTGTTCTTTTAGTTCTACAAAGTTTGACCAAATTTCGTTAAGGTTTTTCTTTACCAGAATCTTCTTTGCAGCGTTTCTTAACATATATTGTTCAGAGATACCAGCAGCCGCCCGTTCAATAATATCATCAGTGACGATGTTTTTTGATGACGTTTTGGTATATAGCTGTTGAATATCGGAGTTGAGTCCTCAAGATTCTGCGCACTGTCAAATCAATTCCCAGTTGTAATTTAGGAAGCTTTAGATGGCTAATGTTACCGTTGATTGGGATCTGGAGCCATTTCCGGATATATTTGGAAATTATAGAGTCCAGATTAGAATGTATCCAGCTTGTAGTAAGCGGGTAGATTGAAAAACGCCAGAAGAACTTTGAGTAGTCTTAACTTTGAACCACGCGAATTTTGGAAAAAGGATTTATTGGGATAAGATCAATTTTCTTTAAGTAATGTTGGATTTCATCAAGGATCTCAATTTTGGTTTCAGTACAATTCATTTCAAAATTGAATTGTTTACCTAAATACATAAAACTTTCACCGTCCTCGATTGGGGGAACCTGTTGGCCAGAGATTTTATAGTAGGTTTATACTGGACTGCATTTGTCCCAAACTTTTGGATCCCAAAAGTGTGGCACTTATTTACTCGGATATATAAGTCTGCCCAAGAGGACCATTTACTAAATGCATTGCACAGTAGTTGATTGTCTTCGTTATGTGCAAATATAATTGCAGCATCGTCCGCAAATTGGAACCAATGACGAGGGTTTAAAGATATATCATTAACATAACCAAGGCACTGTATCCTTTCATCATTTATCGTGTTAATGCATGAGTGAATTCACGCATAAATTGAAAAGCAAGGGGGACAAACAGTCTCCCTGCAGTACGCCACGTTCTACAAATATCGGTATGGTTATAAAATTTTTCGTCAAGATTGAGATACCATAATCAGTGTAAAGGTTTTCTATCATACCAGTGATTTCGTCAGGAATGTGGTGACTTTTTAAAATAGATTTTATCAGGTTATGGTGCACTTCTCCAAATGCATTTTTGAGATCGATTAGAGTGACAATGATAGACCGCTGCTTGTTGCGGGCGTGGTTTAATAAATAATTTGACAGTTCGGTATGTTCAACTGTACCAGACAAGCCTGACCAGAAACTCTTTTGAATGTTTGTTTCGATATATTTATTGTCGCGCACGAATTTGAAAATTTTGTTCCTTATCGCAGAGGTGAAAACTTTCAACACGACTGGCTCTACAACAATTGGGCGAAAATTTGCAGGATTATCAGGTGAATCCTTTTTGTAAATGAGTACCGCAACAGCACGTTTCCAGATAGTCGGAATATATCTTTCGGTCTAGCATTTCGAGAGGAGTCTCCAAAGCTGTGTTCTCAGGATGGGGCACCGTTTAAAAGGAATAATACTTATTTGGTCAATAGGGCAAGGAGAACCACTACTTTTCATTTTCCGAATTATTTTCGTTATTTCTTGGTAAGTTGGACATTCCAGGTCGAAATTGCTCGATGCCACTGGAAATGGTTTCAGCCAAGAGGGACGGTTGAATGTTCGGTTTTTATGCTTTTCGAAGAAAATATTTCTAAAATAATCATAGCAGGACGATTCGTCAAAATTTGGTTCTTGTGTCTCTGATTCTTCAAACTCTTTTTTACAAAATTTCCAAAAATCTTTACTTAATTCTTCTTCATAATTAC
>CACRXK020011643.1:0-16058 GCA_902702795.2 Paramuricea clavata
TACAACATGAACAATATGCCCGAAATTTTCAACAATTTTTTCAAAACTAATAATGAAATTCATAATCACAATACTAGAAGTTCCAAAAAACTACATAAAACCTACACCCGAACTAATTATATGAAACATACTCTCTCCAATAAAGGAGTAGATATTTGGAGTAATTTGAACGAAGATTTAAAATCCATCCAATTTTACCAATCGTTCAAAAAACAGGCTAAAATTTATTATCAAACACAAGAATAATAATACAGCATTATATTATATTATTCATGCACGTCTAAAACAATGTAGGGTAAAAACAATGCTTCCATCATTATGAACTCCTAACTTCATATTTGTTGTATATCTATATTATTGTAAAACTATATCACAACTTTCTTTAAAATTTTATGTACTATATATTAACTGACATATAGCTATCGTTTGAATTTAATATTAGCTGTAATAGGGGCCTTGCACTAAAAGCTTCTTAAAGTTTCTTAAAGGCTCCTAGCTCTAGTATTCAACAGTCGTAAAACTGTATATTCTATCTTAATTATGTAAATAGGGCGAATTTTTTTAAATTAATAAATTAATAATTAATTTATACATCAACATTTTCAAGAACGGCCATTAGACCAGGGGTTAAAGGGCAATGACAATGACATGCAGGTGACATTTAAAGGACATCGGCAACGGATTTTTTTATTGCTTGTTTTGTTCTCTATAATTGTCTTAGTCAAGATATGTATTTCATTTGCGATGAAAATATCTCATTTTGTAGTAAAAAGCGAATGAATTTGGTCTAATTATGCATACAGTCCGCCATTTTGAAAGCACATTTTGGAAAATTATCTTTCATGTCATTTGAGGCCTCTGACGTCATTGGCAGGGGAGAAGCAAAACAATACGCTGTCGCTACTATAGCTTTTGATCAGTTTTAACTTTTGTGAAGAATTTTCGCCGGTTCTAGGCTTTCTATGGACGAAATTCATGAGAATCAGTTAGGTGAAGTGTCACCTTATCAGTTTGAACCTGTTTTAAACAAAAATACTGGTAGCAGCGGGGCAGAAGCGATTCCGAGAGCCAGTCATCCTCAGAAGCTCAGACGACGACTTGAGATTTCGATGAAGCATTCGAGGCTGGGAATATCTGGCGTCTTAAATCGCTCATTTGGTGCAAGTGTGGCCACTGTACCCCGCAAACAAAGACGATAGGAAGTTTTTGCTCGCACGAAAAGGCTTTAGAGTACGATGAGTACGACCTTTAGTCACAAATGCTGAAGGAAGCGGTCAATGTTGGTTTAGTAAGCTGTGGGTTAGTTATGGTATTTATAGTTTTACTTCGTTTGGTAAAAATTTTCTAATGATGTCGCTTGTAGTGCAGAAGGTAGTTCTTCCATGATTAACGTAAGTTCGGCCTCTAAAGTTGTTAGAGCTGCATTTACAGTCCTATTCAGTTCTGGTGATTTGGTTAGGTCTGCCTGTTTGTTTTCATTCTGCAGTATCAAATAACTGTCTAAACCACGGTGATTCTGTTGTTTACACTATAATATGATTATGAATGTCTGTGTTTTGAATGTGTGTGATTTACTTGTGTGTTTCAGCGAGGTCTGACTTCTGAGTGTATTTTGATCTTAATTAATTGTGGAGCGTAAATGTCTTCGCTATTAGTAAAAGAGAGATCTAAACTGGCTATGATTTCTTTCTCGCAAACTTCGAGTCTGAGTCTATGCGAAGGTCTGCTCCTTTTATATCGCTAAGATTAATACTCGCAAGTCGCAACCGACAAATTTTCATCCTCTGTTGATAAAAGTGACTTTAACCACTCTTCAAGATTCTAAATTGTGAAACAATGAAGAAAAATAAGGATATGGAAGAAGCAGAATTTATTAAAGCTATTGGTAAATGTATATTTCAAGTACTGGTACCTTTTGACGTTGTCTCTTCTCGGTTTGTCTCCTAGTTCTCTTCGATTGTGACGAATGAGACTGATACGTTAGAAACGCTAGCGCTGGTCGTAGGCTTGTCAAGCGTTGGTAAACATTGGGCTTTACGCGCAAACTCGTTTTCTCTGTGTATCCAGTCAGTGCTTTCGAGGAATTGAGGAGAATGCGAGGGTTCATATGACTTCTCGGCAAAATGAAGCGAGCAAATTCTTGTACAAAGTGAGGGTTTGATTGCTTTTCGTTTGCAAAATTCTTCCAAGGCCGCTCTGCGGCTCTTCTGCTCAGACGTTTTGCCGCAAGGAAAACGAAAGAAATTAACGTTTCTATTTGTCTTCAGTTGACTATCACTATTGCAGCAGCCGTACACAGGGCAATATACATTGCTAAACTTTGACCTTCATGGTTTAATACGTATTACATGAATGCAATAGTCTGTGGAAAAATATAGATTATAACATAGTCCATTTTATGTTTTGCGTTTTATATGTTTTTTAGAAAACTAAAGCATCGTTTCCTACCTATCCTCGCCCAGAAAATAATGGACCAAAAATAAATTGGTTTACAACGTGATTTAAAAAAATTAAACTTATGTCAACTGTATATTGCATTGACGCAAGATGTTTGGCGCTCCTACACTAAGACGTAAATACTCGTTGCATATCTTCCGCAAGGCGAAAGAACGCTTATTATGGAAACTTATAGAAATAAACAAGGTTGCTATGTCATTTTTATGCAATTTCCTCAAATAATATAGAAAACATGACGAACCGCACTGCCTTAATTATGCAAACTTTGTGTTTTAAAAACACGAATCTCCGGAAACGCATTAGCTCATAACTGTCACCAATCCAGGTGAAGTGCATAAATTTACTAAGATTTTTCGCTACATGATATTGCTGATCTCTGTAGGAGCTCTGACGAAACCTGTTATTAATATTGTTATTGATTAAAGGTACAGACTGAAGGTGTTTTGGATCTTCTGAGTGATAACAACTTCTAATTTATTGCATGACATTTATTGCGGGAAGCAATAACACGTGTAAATGTTGCGCTTTTTCGCCTTCTGATGGCCTCAACTTAGCAGCATATGGTACCCAGAATGACATATTGTAACAAAGTCAAAGATCTATGAATTATTCTGTTCTACATGTATCAAGTGTTTACCATGTGCCAATATATCAGATAAAGTTGTGCGTTAATTCTGTGATGGTGGCTCAGTAACTGTTTTTTTCAGTATTTTACTATATCGTTGAGACATGATTTGCTTAGCACGATAATCTATTCGCACTTACAAAACTCCCCAACCTTTATATTAAAACAACTCTCTCTAAAGCATAAACATCGGCATCGCTTGCTGGTGACTGTTTTGACTTGCCTTCTATTATTTCAGATGCAATATGCGCATGCTTTTCCATATGCCTATTTACTTCAAATACTTTTAAGCTTCAATTACTGATTAAGGTAAGATGAAGCATCTTCAAAATCTGTCAGCATAAGATGACGCATCTTTCTGACACAAGAGTATATGAGCTTAAAAGTATTTGGAACAAATAAACTTGTCATCATGCAAGATCATGCAGTAGATTGTGCATTGGAGCAAAGCAATGTCATATTGTATTTATCGCAACATTATGTTAGCAACTCAAATTCCATTTCAATTTAGAAACTGTAGTTCCATATGCCTATTTATTCAAATACTTTTAAGCTTCAATTACTGATTAAGGTAGGATGAAGCATCTTCAAAATCTGTCAGCATAAGATGACGCATCTTTCTGACACAAGAGTATATCAGCTTAAAAGTATTTGGAACAAATAAACTTGTCATCATGCAAGATCATGCAGTAGATTGTGCATTAGAGCAAAGCAATGTCATATTCTATTTATCGCAACATTATGTTAGCAACTCAAATTCCACTTCAATTTAGAAACCGTAGTTCCATATGCCTATTTATTCAAATACTTTTAAGCTTCAATTACTGATTAAGGTAAGATGAAGCATCTTCAAAATCTGTCAGCATAAGATGACGCATCTTTCTGACACAAGAGTATATCAGCTTAAAAGTATTTGGAACAAATAAATTTGTCATCATGCAAGATCATGCAGTAGATTGTACATTATAGCAAAGCAATGTCATATTGTATTTATCGCAACATTATGTTAGGCTGTTAGCAACTCAAATTCCATTTCAATTTAGAAACCGTAGTTCCATATGCCTATTTACTTCAAATACTTTTAAGCTTCAATTACTGATTAAGGTAAGATGAAGCATCTTCAAAATCTGTCAGCATAAGATGACGCATCTTTCTGACACAAGAGTATATCAGCTTAAAAGTATTTGGAACAAATAAACTTGTTATCATGCAAGATCATGCAGTAGATTGTGCATTAGAGCAAAGCAATGTCATATTCTATTTATCGCAACATTATGTTAGCAACTCAAATTCCACTTCAATTTAGAAACCGTAGTTCCATATGCCTATTTACTTCAAATACTTTTAAGCTTCAATTACTGATTAAGGTAAGATGAAGCATCTTCAAAATCTGTCAGCATAAGATGACGCATCTTTCTGACACAAGAGTATATATCAGCTTAAAAGTATTTGGAACAAATAAACTTAATTGTCATCATGCAAGGTCGTGCAATAGATTGTGCATTATAGCAAAGCAATGTCATATTGTATTTATCGCAACATTATGTTAGCAACTCAAATTCCATTGGAATTTAGATTATTTAATACAGTATCATGTAAGTGGATTCGAGAGCTTTCGGCCAATATTTTGAGCCATGTACTTTGCAAAACATCGAGATCGAGTTGCAGAGACTGACATAAACCTACCCTTCTTGACTCATTTTGGCATGAGTTACTGCATGTAATTATTTACTTACTGTAGGTTTTCCAGAACTATGAAAATTGTTTAATCATACCAATATACATCACTCTGAACACTCCCAATAAGGTGAAGACCATTCGCGTTCGTATAAGCGAGAATTAAACAGTTTCAAAACTTTGTATACGTTTTTTGTTCGTCTTTCAATCTGTTCTCTAACAGCATTATGTACTCAATCATTCGCGCCGTTTCGTCCCTTTCGTTGTTCTTCAGAGAATAAACGCTTGCATGGTGTTGTGTTGGCGCCAATTTGAATCTTCAAGCGGGAAAGAGTTGACCATTTGGCGTATATGCTGGAATACGCTGGACTGTAGCCACGCACCGTCAAGTGTGCGCTAACTGCGCTTTCTCATCGCGAATGTTTAGATACCGAATGACGAGACAACGTAAGCTTCGGCGATTTTCCGTCGAGCATTAAACCAACGGTATGGCACCGGATTACCATTATAATTCTGAAGCTTAGGTATTTTATATTGACCCGCTTGAATTCGTACGGGAAACATCGCAATATATATTTATTTCCATTATTCCTATTTGATATGCTTGAACCGGGCAAGCAGTAATTATAAGCGTACCAATTTCTATCTGGCTCGATCCAAACAATGCGAATATACACGGTAATACATTACCTTTTGTCATGCATTCGCCAAGCCAGCTACGTACACCAGACACTGATGATTCTAATTTGGCGCGTTTGTTGCGAAACAGTATAATTTGTTGTTTCCTTGTAAAGTGATGACAGCGTAAACAAACCATGTCTGTCAAACCTAATTACAACTTCTATGGCAACAGACACTTCACCCTTAATTTATTCGCACCTAGTGCGGTTCCTCATGAAGTCGAGGCACTTTGCGCAATGTACTTTTGACTATATTCGCATAGCTTGGACTGCAACAAGAATTGGTACGCCTATCACGATTTGCTTTTCGGCTATCCAAAATCGAATAGAAGGGATGATGAAAGTGCAGTCTTTCAAATGTTCTCAAGCGAAGTACTGAAGGTCAATATCGCTGATCTTCAAGACCGCAATGGCAAACAGCCATCCTACCGTTGGTTCAATGGACGACGGCAGAAAGCAAAAGAGGTTTATACAATAACCTCCGTCGGTATATTCCTTCTGGCGATGAGACAACAAAATCCAAGAGAAGAACGGCTGGGATCCAGCGCGTATCAGACTATCAACAAGATAGTCAACACGGTGTACTTAGAGAAATTCAGCGGAGACAATTCTGAAGCTACAAGCAGTAACCATAAGCCAATTAGTCCGAAGAGCATTCGTATGAATCCTTATAACCGTCTTCTAGAGGAAAAAACGAACAACAAGAGACATTTATTCACTCTGCACGCACAAGAAACGTCTAAATAAAATTGAGAATGCGTTTCAGTCAGTTGAATTTCCCGCCCAAATCTCAAAGTCAGAACGAAAATATCCGACTCAGCATGGCCGAGACATTTCTCAAACTAACTCAGCCAGGACGCACTGGGGTATGTCGATATTTGATACTGTTTGTTGACATTTTGATACTCTATTTTTATGGAAACATAACTCGGCCTGTCAATAAATATTGAATTTAAGCAATGTACGTATATTAAACCTAGTTTCAAGAAATAACTGTGTTGTAAACAAAGAAAACGACAGGGAATGTTTTTAATTGTCACATCCCCGTACTATAATCTATATTAAGCCTCGATAGAAATATAAGCTAAAGTACGGCGTATTATTTGTACAATACCAGCCCTACTGGCATATTGAATTACACGGGCTATAAAGCTAGCGCATTTTATTATTAAGTTCCGAAAACGGCAAAACAGGTAAAAGAGGAAACGGGTTTAATATGTTATAAGGTTGCAGTTGTATATATATAGTGCTAACATATAACCTGCATAATAATTAATACACTTCAATTGAATTCAAAGGTTTAATCTAGGTGGCAAATTGCCAGGATAGTTAATTATTATAATATTATTGGGTATTCATACATATCCAATATTACGATACGCAACGAATGGTAAAAATGTTTTAACCATTGCAATTGGTAAATACGAATACCGATTCGTCACCTGCAGTGCCAAAAGAAACATGATCTCATTATTAGGATATTCACCGCAACATGATCTCCTACTCAAATTAAGGTTATATCTTAATTGTTAAAAAAGGCTCAAAATAAGATATAGCCTTAATTTGTGTTGAAACTAACGTACGCTGACAGGCACAATAAGCGTATCGCTGACGCATTCATCTCAAAAGTACTTTTAAATTTACATAAATATCAAAATATCGTCAAGAAAGTGTTGAATAAACATGAGTTTAGATCGTCAAACTGATGGCAATTGTGGTGAGTATTAACATAAAGTAAACAGTGTCATGCCAATGTTAGTTTACGCCAAGGTTAATACAAGAGAAAGGTGCATGTTTTAACACGAACGGTCACCGGCTGATTTGATTGTCCATCGATGAGCCATCAAGCAGAATGTCTACTATAATACAGATTTACAATGAAATGTAGAATTATTGACGGCTGGATAGTTACTGATTTCGTATGAAATAATATGCTCATTAGTTCCTTGTTCATTTTAGTACTGTCCTAAACTATTTTATATACTGAAATTACCAATTTAATTTTGAGTTATAACAACATTTATTTGTGTAGAGATTAGATTGGTATTTTAGTATATAAAGTAGTGTAAGACGGTAGAACATTCTATAAATCATACAGTTATATAAACTGCGTAGTTTCTTTTGTACTAGCTAGTAGTATTAATATGCATGCTGTCTTTCAAGAAGGCAAATTTCACCTATTAAAGCATAAGGCAAGCACTGAAGATATAGTATAAAACTGCTAAAATGTGGACAGTGTATTATAGCTCCAGCCACTAGAGGAGAGAGTACTGGTTGAGCAGTAGCTTGCAGACACAATGACACTAGTTAAATTGCAGTGCCAGTGAGCAGTAAGGACATTGCATGAAACAGTACGTAGCTATAAGGACTGTGTACTAGATACGATAAAAGTGTGACAATAGCCACCAGTGGCCGGGGGGGGGGTGTGAATTAGGTTACCAATATATGACTACCATTTATAGTTGAAAATCTTAGTTCTTTCAAGCTTAATTTATAACCTACTCAATAATGCTTTCACAGTTGACAAATTGTTGTTACAGCTTTGTTAAACAGACTTATTTAGCTATCATTCAAAGATTTTCAAAACAAATTTTTTGGTGGGGCGGAGGAGGAGAGGGTTGCTCCTAGTGTCACTGATAGCAATATTAAAATGCTAAATGCTATCATTTTCATATAATATTAAAATGATAGCAGCAGAAGTTAAGCAGTAGAACTACAGCTATGTAGCAATAACAACAGCAATATAAGAATAGCAACAATTGACATAAAAGTAATAATATTATAATGGTACAAATGGGTTATATACTATAAAGCAATACAGAGGAGTATACTGTATATATATTAAGTGGGACGTATACATATAAGACATAAGCAACATGATTAATTGAATGAAAACAAATATTAATTAAGCAATCATCATCCAGAAAAGCTGTATAGAACAGTCCCATTGCATACACCCAATATGACTGAGACAAATTGACATTAGCAAGGGCAGCGGTCACAGAGGTTGATAATGTGCCATTGCCAATTACTCAACTACAGTATATATAATTATACATAGAAGGCTGACTTGGATCAATTATCCAGTCGAAAAGGGACGCCAAATATGGCTGACAGGGTCTGAAATTTACAGTATCCCTCCACGGGATACCAAAAAATTGGTTTTGGATGCCAAACTGTGATTGACTTGTATCCTGACTGGATACTAAGAAAATTTCAAACAATAATAATAAGATGTTAAACACCTTGACTGGTTACTGATAACTTTTGAATACTATCAGTTTACCAACAGTCTTTCTTTATTGAGGACTAGCATATAGAAGTTTGTTGAAGGATTACATGTACAGTATGTGGATTTTAGTGTATTAATGAATTGTTTAGTTGTTGACTGTTGAGTCTATGAAACTTGTTTTGATGGGACAGGGTATAATACTTATGGTACCAGTATCCAGAGGTGGGATACTGACTTTTCATGGGTATACTAAACTTTGAATCCTGGTATGTATCCTGTTGGATACTGAGAAAAAGTACAAATTTCAGACCCTGCATGGTGTATCATACATGAAGTATATGCTAATCAAGTATTAGTAATTAAAATATTCTTAGCATCATGCAGTATGTGTATATTTAGGCGTGACACGCCGCGTGACATGAAAAACAGGGACAATATGGTATATATGATATCTTAAAAATTTGATACGTTGTAATTAAATTATAACAATATAACAAAGTCACTCAGTTCTACTGTACTATCCAAGGAATGTGGTCAAAACGACAACAGTTTGCCAGGTCCAAAAGATAATACTAGAAAATAAATAATACTCAAGACTAATATATAATATATATTTGCTGAAAACATAATTTTATTTTATACCTGTGCACTGTAATAGTATGCCAAAATTAGTGTCCCCAAAAAACTATACACTGTTTGATTTTCTGTAACGTAAAAACAATAAAGGATATTGCACTGCAATAAATTTCATTGTATTCAGAAAGGGCCAACTTAGATTTTGATATATAACATTTAATATCTTGTGCAATATTGAATGCGCTATCGATTTTTTAATGTTGAACGTCTAGCATTTTTGATAATGCCAAAAATTAGCATAAAACGGCCTATCAAATACACACTTAGTTTACTTCTCAGATATTTTAATTCTGCATGGTTAAAAGAACACGAACATGCACAATACGTTTGTTTTATTAATATCACTTCTAAAATTCATCAGCAAAAGGTTGTCCTTGAGCCAAAAAAATTGGGAAAGTGCAAGCATGATCAGCAGCCAACAAATCTTGGACAACTGTGTGAGTTAAATTTTTCAGAATGCAAGTCTTTGGAGTTTGGTTAATAAATGTGATCCAAAAGTCTGTTTGAAGGAATGGTTTATCTATCGAGCACAACAATGCAATCAGATTTAAGGCAAGCTTTGCTCATGAATAA
Source organism: Paramuricea clavata (assembly GCA_902702795.2). Classification (NCBI taxonomy): domain Eukaryota; kingdom Metazoa; phylum Cnidaria; class Anthozoa; order Malacalcyonacea; family Plexauridae; genus Paramuricea; species Paramuricea clavata. The sequence continues at coordinate 9,881 of CACRXK020011643.1, forward strand.
ACTGATACATATATATATATATATATATATATATATATATACAGTATATATATATATATATATATATATATATATATATATATATATATATATATATATATATATATATATATATATATATATATATATATATATTTGCACCCGGTAATCGGTTGTGCACTCTTGTCTACGTTATTCATTTCATTTCTACTTCAAACATGCGACAATTTCGATTCGATTATTCACTAAAGAATATTCCTATACCATCACAGGATGCTTACCTAAAGAATTTGATTGAAAAAGTGGAAAGCGTAACAAATTGTATGAGATGGAAAGCTAATTTCTTCCTAAAAGGATCAACGACTCAAAACCAAAGCAACCTTTTCGGCCTTTCGTCTAACAAATCGCCTCCTTCAATTCCACTTTTGAAACCTTTCGAAGACGACTTGATAAAACTAATTGAAAACGTAAAATTCCGGCGTTCTAAAGACCAATTTCAGACATCTTTGGCTAACGATTTGAAGAAAATTAATTCATCCCCCAACATTTTCATTTTCGCGGACAAAACTAGAAATATTTACGAAACATCACTGAGCACATACAACGAACTCTTACATGATAACATCACGAAAACGTACAAACATGGATCAGAGGACTTCATACATGAAATTGACTCCGAATTGAAAGAAATTTCGAATAGGTTAGGAATTGGCGACAGAATTGAACGAATGAAAAAACGCGAAGCATTTATATCTTTAAAAGATCACAAAGAAAATTTCGAAAACAATCCAAAATGCCGACTAATTAATACCGCAAAAAGCGAATCCGGAAAACTAAGCAAGGTTATTTTAGATAAAATCAATTCCAATTTGAGACAAAAACTAAATTCAAATCAATGGAGAAATACGCAACAAGTAATTTCATGGTTTGGCAATATAAACGATAAAGACAGGCACAGTTTTATTTCATTTGATATTGTGGATTTTTACCCATCTATTTCCGAAAAACTTTTAAATGAAGCATTGGCCTGGGCTTCGGATTTGACTATACCATTACCGAAAACGATATTTCAATAATAAAACATGCAAGAAAATCTCTACTTTTCGGCAACGGCAAATTATGGACAAAAAAAAGACGGAAGCAACAGTTTATTTGACGTCACTATGGGTAATTTCGACGGCGCTGAAATTTGTGAGCTGGTAGGCCTTTTCATTTTAAATCACTTAGGTAAGAGGTTTGGCAAGGAAAACATCGGACTTTATAGAGATGATGGTTTGGCTATTATAAAAAGCAAATCCGCCAGTTTACTAGACAAAACTAGAAAAGAGCTACACAAAATTTTCGAACAATTTGACCTTAAAATCACCGCCGAAGTAAATATGAACGTTGTAAATTTTTTAGATGTTACTTTCGACCTGATCAACGCAAAACACAAACCATACAGGAAACCCAATGACGATCCATTGTACATCCACAGATACTCAAACCATCCACCAAGCATTACAAGACAATTACCTACAGCTATCAACAAACGCATTGCACTTCTCTCATCGGACGAACAAACATTTAAGGAATGCACACCTATTTACCAGAACGCTCTTACACATAGTAACTTTGATCATGAATTTACGTACACTGAGAATGCACCGCAACGGACACGTAGGAATAGGCAACGCAACATAATTTGGTTTAACCCACCATTTAGTAAAAGTGTTAACACGAACATAGGACGGGAATTCTTAAGTTTAATTGACAAACACTTCCCGCTACAGCACAAACTACACAAGATTTTTAACAGAAATACTTTAAAAGTAAGCTACAGTTGCATGAACAACGTTAAGTCTATAATCACCAAACACAACGCACATATAATTAGGAACAGTCAATCACAGAATACGGAAACTGACAACTGTAACTGCGACAACAAAAACACTTGCCCACTACCGAAACAATGCATGACCAACAACACACTGTTAATTTCAGGGTGTTAAAATAACACCTCGGGTGGTGTTAGATTAACACCAACTGGTGGTGTTAAACAAAGGTGTTATTTTAGCACCCTTTTTCGGTGCTAATTTAACACGACATAAATAAAAATATTTTGCAAAGTGTTAATTTAACACTCAAATTGTTTAACACCACTTTAGAGGTGTTAAAATAACACCCACTTAAGGACAGGTGGTGTTAAAATAACACCGGTTTCTGGTGCTAAATTCTTGGTGTTAAAATAACACCATATGTGGTGTTAAGAATTTGTATTCCCCAGTGTTAAATTAGCACTGTTTGTGGAGTGAGAACATGGGTGTTAAAATAACACCTTTTTGGTGGTGTTAAATTAGCACGCAGCACGAGTGTTAAAATAGCACCTTTTTGGTGGTGTTAAATTAGCACTGAGCACGGGTGTTAAAATAGCACCTTTTTGGTGGTGTTAAAACTGTTTGTGCAGTTAGAATAACATATATTCTTAAAGTAAAACACTTTTACAGTATAACACGGTCTATAAACACACGTTTTGAGCCTGGTCTACCGTCACAGGCTAGGGCTGGCCGATTACAGGTATTTCGCCAAATTAATTAATTGGCAAATATTTATCCGAATATTATTTACTGTTAGCATGAAACAGCCTCATATTAATTTACTGGCAAATTATAAACCATTTCACAAATGAAACATTTGAATTCAGAAGTTAATAATTTTAGACATATAAATAATAAATTAACAGAAATAGTTCCCATGTCACATGCATGTGTCATGTATGTTTATGCATTTCATCATACAGATTGGAAACTGGCAAAATTGGACCTCAAAATATCGCATTTCAAATATTATAACACGCTATAATTTGCAGCAGTAGCAACACAATATGAAGATAACACACAATGAAGCCGAAATATTTGAATATTCGCGCGCCGCATGATCGAGCTTTCAACCAATGAGGATAGCGCCGCCGTGAAATCTAATACCTTCTTCTCACATCAATACTGGCATTTATCAGTATAGTTTGTGGTCGTTTGTATGGGAATATATCTGCTATTGTGGTGCGAAGGTTCTATTAGGATTGCTTCTAAGTGTCAGTGCGATGGAAGCGATACAAACTGATTAAAATGGCTTTAGTATATTCATATTTCAAGCATAAAGATGGCTTTAAAACAGTGTGAGGAAGAAGCGAGCAAGGTTGCTGTTTGTATTTGTATTTGAATGACAAAGGTCTGGCCGCCAATGCAATTCAAAACGTGTGGTTCACAGCGTCAATGCTTTAGAATTAGTTCGCCTGTAACTTCAAAGATGTGATAAACGTCGAAAGGAATAAGGTGAGTTATTAATAATACTGCGAGAATTATAGTGATTGTTGTCTGCGATTGTCGTATTTATAATACGACCGCCATTATGCTGAGGCTATTCTCATTGCCATTGCAGTCTCAGTTAAGAAAACTTGCGCGCGTTTTGATTTACAAGTACTGTAGTTTTGTCTGATTTATCTTGCGTTTACTGCTTTCATTTCAATTATAAAGACAAGTATTTTAGAACCTGAGATGGAAAATCGGGAAATGGCTGTTAAATGCCCAACCTCAACTATATCATATACATATAGGAATGCAAGATTTTGTGCATTCTATTCAAATTACGCACAACAACACAGACCAACAATACTTTATTCATTAAATTTCAATGGCAAACCGAAACGGTAATGTTTTATATTGATTACTGAACGATGGAATTTATTTTATTAATACTGTCTGTGAGATGAGATACAGTATACACTACACAGCTGGACCTGAGCTGGTGTTTCATGAATATTTTTGCCAACTCGAATTTTATATTTGATTTTTAACCATTAATTTAAGCTGCAATGTTCCCAAATATACCTTATTTTATTGTTTTATTCTGGCTAACGCAGACAATTTTTATCTAATTTGCCAAGGGGATCTTATACCGTAAACCTCCGACTATAAGCCCTGGGCTTATATACTTTCGTAAGCGATTTTTGATGGGCTTATACAAGGGGGGGGGGTTATATACGCGGGGGGCTAATACATGGATGATCTTTTGTGTTAGTAATAAACAAATCAGACATAAACAAGTCAGTCATAAACAGGAAAATATACATCCATTAATAACGTGCTTTGATTAACATAACATATAGTCGGCTATAAAGACAATGACAATGTTTTTAAATATCGTTCTCTGCTATATTAAAAGACAATGAAAATGTTGAATAACGTAGTGGGCTACTGGGCTTATATTCGGGGGACTTATATTTGGGGGGCTTATATTTGGGTGTGCTTATGTTCGGGGGGGGGGGCTTATATTTGGAATGAATTGAGCATTAGTATATGTGGTGGGCTTATATTCCGGGGGGCTTATATTCGGGGGGAGGGCTTATAGTCGAGGGGGGCTTATAGTCGGAGGTTTACGGTATAATGACAGAGATAATTTTACCTATCATTGGGCTATCAATGGGAGAGTCCTGAGTATTAATATTTAAGAGTGAAAATATTGATTATGATATAATGTTCACATTATAAAATCCCCAAACATAATTCTCTTTCTCAACCATGTCAAAAGATACACTAAACCTAATAAGTTCTTATTGCAACAGATTCTCATTTTAAAGTAGAATAATTGCCACATGTAGCACTTGTTAAGGTGAGATAGCACATCTCTTATCCATCCAGGACAAATGACCCATTTGACACAGTTAATTAACACTATAATGGGGGTAATTTTTCTTTCTTAAAATGGCAATGTATCGATATGATTTTTCAATGGCAAAATGCAATTGGACTGTACGGGCCAGTCTGTACCAGTGACTAATTATATAGTTAAGCTAGGTGACACTTGCTCGATGGCTTCCCTGTTAGATACTGTACTCCTTTTGAAAAATATTAATTGCTACATGTAGTGTTAAGGTGAGATCATGGCACATCTCTTATCCGTCCTGGACAAATGACCCATTTGACACGGGTAACATTATAATGAAGTAGTTTTTCATTCTTGAAATGGCGATGTATTGACATGATTTTTCAATGGCAAAATGGAATTGAACTGTAACAGTGATTAATTATATAGTTAAGGGACACTTGCTCAATGGCTACCCTCTGTTATATACTGTGCATACTCCTTTTGAAGTAATTAAAATTGCTACATGTAGTGTTAAGGTGAGATGGCACATCTCTTATCCTATCATTGCATGTGATCAATGCTTATTTGTCTCAACAAAGAGATGGTTTGCGCTCTAGCTAGCTATCTCATTGACAATTAGATAACGAGTAGCGTAAAGCCAATCAGAATACAGCATTTGCATTAGAACTTGACAACATTTAAAATTACTAAATATATATACTGTATAGACTAATGTGAAAATGAATACTTTTAGGATGACGACCCCATTGTCCATTGATGAAGAAGTGAGGAAATCAACCTATAGCTATCCTTGAATCTTGGCATCAGGTGACATTGCATCCTTGGACCCATTGTACATTGCTGCCGTGGGGCAAATTTACTTGCGTTTTGCTGGTAAAAATATTCCACATACTTATTGCTACATTCCATGTTCTAAATATGGAATACACTCCAGGTGTTTCGAGTGTTTATGCATTTCTAGAATTTAGAAGCTGTCACCTTAAACCGCCCTGCTGATGCCGAGAACAAAATTTCTGTACAACAACTTTTAAGTGAGCTTGGACTCTGAAATTAATCGTGATAAATACTTAGTTCATATAAATTCATGCATGTTAAAGGTATTTCTTGTCAGCGAGTAATTTATAATAATAACCAATTTTGAACCTATATTTCTCTTTTGTGTGTGTCTTAATGTGCCTGGTTGAAAGTGTTAAATCAACACCTTAAATCTGGTGTTATTTTAGCACCAGATAGGAAGAGGTGTTGCTTTGGCACTGCCAAATCAGGTGTTATTTTAACGCCACACTATAGGTGTTAAATCAACTCTTAAAACTGGTGTCACTTTAGCACTTAAAAGTGGTGTTAGTTTAACACTATAAACAGGTGTTAAATTAACCCCAAAAACTAGTGCTAATTTAACACTAAAAATGGGTGTTGTTTTAGCACCATATCTAGTGTTATTTTAACACTTTTTTAGTGGTGTTAAAATAGCACCAAAAAGTAGTGTTATTTTTTACCTAATTTTTTAACACCACTTTTTGGTGTTATTTTAACACCCTAAAATTAACAGTGCAGG
>CACRXK020011646.1:0-16055 GCA_902702795.2 Paramuricea clavata
CATATCGTCAATGGAATATTAGTTAAACATAAACCAAATGAAAATATTCTAACCCAAAACATGAATTAACATATTCCAATTGCCTGTTTTATACAGCAGGAGAATAAAACATTGTATTAGTGATTAATGTTCGAATTATCGATTGAATTATAAAATAAGTATACATATACAAACAACGGTGCAACAAATGTGTGTGAATTAAATGCAATCCACAAGGCCGTGCAATGGTAACGTCCAACTCGTTAATTTGCAAAGCTTTGATGACACAAAACACCCCGAATGGAAGTTTGTGCAAACGTCTCGCCCACGCTCATGTGACTTTATCTTCTTTGGTGAGGGTACCGCCAACGAACGCCAATATCGAAAAAAATAACTGGCTGATATTTCTCCAATTTTCAGCGCGCCAAGGTCTTTGCAGAACAACTTCTTGTTTATTTGACAGTCACCCATATCAATTCCTACCACTGACATTTTCCATACTCAAAATCCCCGGAAATTTTTTTTTAATTCACCCTTTAGAAATAGCAGAATCTTGCCTTAGATTCCATTGACATGTCTCTGATCTTGTAACCATGCCAGAACCTCGTCTAGATATATATTTACATAGTGGTAGTAGTGGCCTTTTAGAATTTAACCTGCCCCACTCATTTTCTCGAGTGGGATCCTGCTATCATTTGTCGAAGTGAAGGTTCTAAGCAACTCGGGAACTCAACTTGGAAATTCGACCTCCATGAAAAACAAAAAATGTGTACAACAATATAATTTTTAAAGCAGCTGACACCTTTATGTTCTGCCAGTTCAAGGAACAATTTTCCAATTGATTAGGTAAAAGAAACAGTTTGCACAGGCACACAAAGGTTTTTGAAAGACGCTGCTTGAAATGCTACTTCGCATGATATTACAAATTCACCCACAACACACTTCTTTCAATTTTTAATGATAAAGCAAATAATTACATTGAACATACAGGAATGTAACACAAATAGTAAAGAAAATTTTATTAGAAAATGAAATGTTTGTCAAACTTTGAACTGTAATCATAATGGAAAAATATGATACAAATTTCATTCGTTTGACAAATTTGATATTGTACATGATCGTGAACATACTACCTAAACAAGCAAAAGCAGAAATACTCGTAATCATATCTTCTTACCAGTATAATCCCTATTATGCCATACCTCAAAACAATCAAACCCAGAACCTACATGCATATGTCTATTATTGCACTACAATAAGTATAGACCGGCTTCTGCCCTAATCTTTTCTCATAACAAACTACACAATGCCTCCTCTTCTCAGCCGTCTTAGGAATATGGACAATACATAACTGATCATGGCGAGGAGCAGCTTGTACTGTCTCATTTACAGGGGTACATCGTACTTTTCTAACCCGGTAATCTGTTTAACTAACCTCCTCCCTAAAATCAAGTATATTATAAGTAGACCTACGATGCAAATCTGGATTGTCCGGATCACTAGCACGATGCTGCTGAAAAAGAAGAAAACCGTTAACAACTGCAATATCTACTAAGTGGTAGAATAAAGTCTTCCACCATCTATAACACTTACGGGATACATTATGACATGCAAGCATACATCTACTGCATTCATGTACTAATTACATATATATAATGCATAGGGCTGGACTAATTCTACCTTGTCATACACACCTCTCGTCTTTGTTCTTCTCGTCACAGGCATTGTGTCATTCGCGGAATCAATTGATGTTAGCAAGGAAACAGGCTTGTTGTCAACCCATTGGAGGGCTAACACATCTGATTCCCGTTCCCATCGCATGCTTCCTCGCTTCAACTTCTTTGCCCACACTTTCACATTCCTCATGGATTTGGAGAACCCTCCCTGTTAGTTTTACATGTGCCTGATGATGTGATCACATGCAAAAACAGATCTTAACTAACTTAGGAGATGTAAAAATTATCAAAAATACATGATACCCCTGCCTCAATATGGATCCACCAACTTCATCACCACATCATAACCAAGACCATTACCCGATGGTTCTTAATGCTCCAACTTACCTATATAAACATTGAAATCGAAAGTAAACCAATTCAAACTATCTGCCAACACCCAGAGTTTTATCGCTCACTTTGTAGGCTTATTTTTCATGTATTGCCTAATGCCCGACCTATGTTTAGACTTGACCATACGCTCATCCACAGCAATATTCTGGCTCGGTTGGTATGACATACGGCAAAGGTTTTTGAATGCCGCAAGAAATTCCTCAACCTTGCGCAGTTTATCGCCAGGCTGCTCGACGTCGAGATCTACCACATGCAAGAATGCCATAAGGGCTTTATAACGGGTACGGGAAAGTAGCTTCCTTGCCCAGAGACCGTGGTAAAGGGTCTTTGTGCTCCAATACTTTTCAACGGCTGAGTCCACACGTACCAGATCAAAATAAATCAAAAGAGCAATCAAATTATTTATTTCATCATCAGTCATTTCTTTCCAAGCCCCCTTCGAAGTGGTGTATGTAGTATACCCCCCAGCTACAAGTTTCATGTATGCGTAGCTGTTGGTGTGGGCAACAACTGATCTTATCATCTCGGAGGTGAAGAAGAGACGAAAAAACTCTAACGCAGTTGTCATACATCTCCGCAAGACTTGCCTACCAAAATGAATTCCCTGCGGACGGTTTGGTTGAAAGGGAGGGAGGTCATTCCTAGTGTCCGCATCATTATACGACTTACTACGTACTAGTATTGGGAGTACCACCAGCCCTGGCCCTTCCAGCCCTGGCCCTTTCCCTTAGTATATATATAATAGCATACTGATACATGGTGTTATTTTGCTTCATATAAAACAAGAATGCATGAATTAATTAATTTTTAAATGCACCCAGAAGTAAGTAAATAGTATAAGCACACTGATACATAGTGTTATCTTGCTATATAAAGCAAAAAGGCATGAACTAATTTTTAAATGCCCCAAGTATGCGACGTGCGCAGCGTCATGCTCACACATTTTGATCGATAAATTCTAACCCTCGATATTTGTGTCTATATATCCAAAAGTGTGTTCAAGTCTTCTTCTTCATCCGACGATATACCACCACTGAGTTATTATTTTCATTGTTTAATAAGTCTAAAACCGCATCGAAGTTGAGCGTGTTTGCAGCCATGTTTCAAGATAAAAGATCAGGAAAGATGGCAACGCGGTCGTTGGTGCGCACGTCACTTATAATACAAAAAATGCCAAATTAGGCACGGATTTTGCCGTAAACCAATGAAATTCACGATACTAGTCAATTACATCATGAGGAATCGATTGCCGAGGGTTTTAAATCCGTGTGGTGAAAGGATCCCAGAGATTTGTAAGTCCGAAGTTTGCCGGCGAATTACGATCGCGTCACGGCGAACGTGCAATTCCGAAAATGCCCATAAATGTTATTGTTTATTTCGTAATCTTACGAAATGTAGGACGAAACGAGATTTTGATACAAGGATTCTAAAGGTGGTATTGCTGTCTCGAAAGCTTTCAATCGAGCGAAGTTATAGCCTACCAAAGTTGAAGACACGTTTGTTGCGATCAACATCCGGTACGTTTTTAAAAAAATACATATATTAAGGATTTAAAAGAGGATAAATCGCTTCAGTTGCATCGTAAACAAATAAAATTAGGTCTGATAAGATATTTTGTAACGGCGGATCTAGCAGTGGTATTTGCATCTACATAGCATACACCGAACCGAAGATATGAATCTGCACAGTCGTATTACAGCAGTGTATTACGTTAATAGGGTCATGCCGTGAAAGAGTTGTGACGCTTTATTGGAACGCAATCCAACGCCGAATCTGGCAGGTTAATAACCTTAAGGTTGTAATAAAATTGACATTGAAATACAAATCGATTTAGCGTGAATAGTCGATACATTTTGTGTTCGACAATTACTGTGCCCAAGTTCTGTAATAAAATAGACGAAGTTAAAGCATTTTGGTTGGTTTGAAAAGCGGAATGCGAAGCAAACATCTTCGTATTTTACATTCACCACATACTTAAGCCGGTTTTTCACTTCGCCCGTATCGTACCGAAACGTACTGGTGAGCATGCGCAGATTGAAAAGAGGTTTATAAGTCCACATACTTCCGGGTGTATTTGCGTATCAAAATAAAAAGTTCGTCGCAAGTCAACACTTTGACGTACTACGGAAGTACTAACCAATCAACATTCACGAAATTTTGAAATTTGAAAACGTTTTTGATACGTTTCGGTACGGTACGCTTGAAGTGGAAAACCGGCTTTACGCGCCAAATATAACCGTTTCACTTAAGCATGTGCAGACATTGATACACGGAATGATATCAAATGACGCTTGTTCGTGTTTAGCCTCTCAATCTTGTTATGATCCCTCAGCGGCGGTTTCATTAAATGGTAATAACTTCATCGGTGCTTGAGCCTGTATTCCATTGTCCACCAGAAGAGTAAAAACGCTTGACAGCAGTAGAGTTATATTTAAATAAATGGCGTCTCAATGAATCATATACATCGGTACTTGAGCCAACGACAACGTATTCCTTTGTCCACCAGAAGAGTAAAAGCGCTTGCCCGCGGTAGAGTTATATTTTAATAAACTGCGTCTCGCTGAATCATACATCGGTACTTGAGGCAACGTATTCCTTTGTCCACCAGAAGAGTAAAAGCACTTGCTCGCGGTAGTAATACTTGAATAAACTGCGTCTCACTGAATCATACGGCGTCGCTGGCCGTCGTTTTATATTAAATATCTTTTCCAGCGTTCATAAACTCTTTGCTGTTACATTGCCTCAATTCAGGGGCCGCCCGTAATTCTTTACCGCTCTACACCAAGTCAATTTTTCGGTAACCAGACATTGTTAATTGATTGGCCGATATTTGTCTCCGCGCGTTGTCATGTCACGTTGTCACATCTTGGCGTCGAACAGAAGGCATATTCTCGCAGAAATATGGCCAACAATTGGGATATGTTTTAATTTCCAGAAAATATTTTGCCGCAGAGGTCATACACTTCTGCTTGCAAGTGACACAATGAGGCTTACTGATCGAAGCAGGAAACTATGCAGACGAAATGGTGAAACCATACCTGATTGGTTTATTTCCCGCACGCATGGGAAGAGATTTGCCAATGGTTTGTTGTTAATTCAGCCTTGCGCTATGCACGTGTATGATCACATGGTTCACATATTGACCTTTGTACCAGAACTTTGTACTCCAGGTGACTTTGCACAACTTTACTCTTGTCCGAATGCTTGTTTCTTTAACTTAAGTTTATAATGATATGGGCATGTATAAACTTGCTTGATTCATTAATTGTTGTGTTAATGAGAATTTGCGGAAACGTCTCGGGCATGAAGTTTATGATATGCTCATAGTAAAAATAGAAAAAAGTTGGGGTCACCGAACTCGTTTCGAAGATATCACATGTGTAATTAATTTTATATTGGCCCTTTTCCCCCATACGACGCCATCTTGACCGTTTTACCAATTACAACAACAATCGCAATTGCTCAACCGTTATTGATTTTTCACAAGTGATTATATACAGGAAAAAATGGTATTTTAGCGAATCAAAAACCATTGCACGTCAATGGTTTTTGATTCGCTAAAATACCATGTTTTCCTGTATATAATCACTATACAGGGTCTCAATTTCGCAAAACAGCTATTAGTATCCAGTTTTTTATATATATAGTTTCTTTGGGTACTTATAATGTAGAATAATGAAAAAAAAATCTCGAACTCAAATTTTGTAAACCAGGGGTGTGTGTTTTTTCCAACAAACTATAAATGGCTTGCGCACTAAATTTAAAAGCTTTAATTGTATTTTGAGTTAATGGATGGAAACGCTGTTGGGTTTTTATTTACTGTACAGAATTTCAGACAATTTTCTTTAGTTTAATCCCTTTAACTGTTCATGCAAACTTACATTTTTCCCTAAAAAATCATCCTTCCACATGCCTAATTATGCGTTTGCCTAATTTGCTTATGTCAGCAATATGCAAATTAGGTAAAGACATTAATTAAGCATGCGAAAGGCTTAAACTAAAGAAAATTGTCTGAAATTTTGTACATTAATTAAAAACCCAACAACGTTTCCATCCATTAACTCAAAATACGATTAAAGCTTTTTAAATTTCGTGCGCAGGCCATTTATTGTTTATTGGACCCCCCTTGGTTTACAAAATTTGAGTTCGAGAATTTTTTTTTCATTATTCTACATTATAAGTACCCAATATATATATATATATATATATATATATATATATATATATATATATATATATATATATATATATATATATATATATATATATATATATATATATATATATATAGACAACATCTTTCTGCTTGCGCTGGGTATGGAAATTATATAATACACACTCTAGAACATTTTCACCTTAATATATATATATAAATATATATATATATATATATATATATATATATATATATATATATATATATATATATATATATATATATTTATAAGTTCGCTGTTGTCTCCTGAAAAGTTCCTTTTATTGATGGAATCAACAATCTTGGTGCTGCATTAGAGCGTAGCGTTCTTCCAGAGTTATATACTTTCAGGGTTAAATACTCAGACCAAGAGGCCTTGTTGTAAATTGCTCGATGAGTATGCATGAGGAGGTTTAATTGAGTTCTCTCCATGGTTGGAAGCCATCCAAGCATCTTTTTCAGAACGATAACGATTGGTGACGAAGCTGGCAGCAGCGTTTCGCACACGTTGCATTTTATTTTGTAGGTATGCGGGGAGAGGATAGCAAACGACATCATTAAAGTTTAGCTTAGAAAGTACAAGACTTTCTGCTAATAGCTTTTTAGTATGTTGGGGTGTCATATTCCGAATTTTGCGCAAAGTTGAAAGTACTCCATAACAAGACGAGACAAGTTCCTTTACATGATGTGACCATTTGAGATCCTCACTAAGCCACGTACCAAGTAATTTAAAATTTTCAACTCTCTCAAGGGATTGATTCTTAATGGTAAGAGGTGGCGTGATGTCTCCGAGATTGTGAGTTCTTGACATCTGTCGAGTGCTTATGAGCATCTGCTTAGTCTTATTTTCATTCAACAAGAGATTGGATTCTGTGGCCCAAGTTTCGAGAGTTTGTATGTTGTCATTCATTTCTTGCACACATTGACTGAGGTTTTTAGGGGTATAACTACGGTAAACTGTTGTATCATCGGCGTATTGGAAGCACCTGCAGGTAAATCATTTTGAAGATCGTTGACGTAAAGGTTGAAAAGATGGATTTCTCTTATTTTCTGATATGAAATGTAAAACGTATAGAAGAACACGAATATAAATTAAAAGTATGGTCACCGATCTAAATACGAGGGTTAAACATGCAAACATGATGTTGGAGTTTAGTGTTAGTTGCGTTACCATTTTTGAAGGTTTATTTCCTGAAGCACGCCTAATAAATGCTGAGTGGTTTTTTTCTTTGCCCTTATACTCTTTCTGTTATACTTTACATTGCTGTTCGGCTACATATATTAGCTAGAATTTGTTATTAGACATGCGCAGTAAAAATGCGCAATGCGAAACTAATAAATCACCTTAAGTGCATCTAACATTTTCATAAGCGCCTGTAATGATCTTGATTTCAAAATAAAATACAGGCCAGAACACGGAAAACTCCGCAACAAATTCCACCCATGAGGTCTCATTATGCGCATTACTCTGCAATATTTGACATAATCTTGGGTGTTTGAATTAAAAAGATAAAACATAAAAAATATTGAGTGACAAGTTAGCCAAAAATTTATGTGTTGATGTTCAAATTAGAACAATGAACTGATACGATGCAGCGGGGCTTTTGACCAAATTTCCGTTTGATAAACTGGTCGGGAAAAGCTGTCTGCAACGAAACTTCAAATTGAAAAAATGGCGACAGCAGAATTGGAAACAAAACCATGAGATTCATAGCTATTTGATTGATCGGAAAATATGTTAACATTAACATAAGGAGGATCCCTACAGTTTCCCCAAGGCTCATTTATTACGCAAGCCATGAATGAAAGTATTTTTAGTCAATTTTATTGTTTATCTTGGAAAGAAAGATGCCATTTTTTTAAATCTTACGTATAGTTCAATACCAAAGTGATCTAGCAAGAGAACCCACTGTGTTCGTTGTCGATTAAAAGACTGTGTTTAGATCAAATGTTTGGAAAATTTGTAACGATGCTAACATGGGACGCCAATTAAAAAGCGATTGCCACTGTGATGAAATACTAAACTCCTAGCTTATTAATGATTATCTTGCATAAATTTCTCAAGTTTTATTAAGCGTCCTGTTATGACATGGTGCATATATGGCTCAATTACTTGGTTACATAATAATAACGTTATTAAGACTAGAAACTTTGATAGCGTAACCACTCATTATATCTTATTATTAGCATGACAGAATTACTGGATGCTCATTGGTTGAGAGGAGTACAATTATTTCATTCAATTAATGATTTTCCCAAAACAAACAAAATGGCGGAAAGGTATTTTAAACACAAGCGTGAAATGAAATTGCCCTAGAGGAACTAGGTGAAAATACGAACAAAAGCACAAAAGTTTGCTTTAACAAAAGAACTAAATGAAAATATGGACAAAAGCACCAAATTTTGGTTGAAAGTCTGGCAGGACTGGCCTTTGGCGAGAGAATATATGATGTCGACATTGAGAAGCATTGAGAAGTATCCAATTTTGTCATGCTGATAATAAACAAGTAATCATGCGATGTTGCTCGTACACTTAGGGATTAATAATACTCGTGATGTTTGGAAATTTGCCAAATTGGACCCGCCACGGCGGCTCGTCCAATTTTGGCAAAATTTCCAAACATCACTTGTACTATTAATCCCTAATTGTACTCGCCATCGCATGATTACCTATACTAATGAGTGCGTCAGCTCATGCGCTTTCACCTATCCCTAACAAAAGGTTTCAAAACTACTTACCATGCAAAACGTTTTAAAATGTTCTTTATAAAACTAAACTGCCTTTATCGATAAATTTTGAGTTTGAAATAAAATGATTCCAAATTCTCGCGTGCAAATAACTTTGCTTTCTTTTTTATTTAAAAAATTTAATCTGATAAAAAAAAGAGTAATCAATAAAGATACACTGAAATTATATGCTGTCTTTTTTCATCAGTTAAAATATACGCAACGATCAGCTTTTAAAGCAATTATAAAGAAAACTATACATTAAACTATACATCAAAACAAACTTACATTCGTTAACGTCAGCGCCTTTGCTCCCTTCTTTTAGCAATTCTTTCGTCTTTTTTTTTCTCAAAAAGCTTTTGAAATTTACAAAATCTTGCAAAAATGAAATATATTTGCAAGAAATCATCAAATCAAGAAATGTTTGCTATTTCGCTGTCGTTAAGCAGTCCTTATAATGCAAATTTTTAATCGGACCAATCAGTGTTCGCTGTTGATGACAGTCCGCTACATTATGAGATCAGTGAGGATGACCACCCACCAGTAGTTTAGACTTCGTTAATGCTTTCATTTCCCTGGGTGTAAATATCCAGGCGGAGCTAATACCCTCATCCCAGGCTTACGCCCGGAACGGCGCTCCGCGTCGTTGGGTCGGAGAAAATAGTATGACTTGACTCACTTGAGCTGCGCAGTTACCTCAAAATAACATAATAGTTCTTCCATATTACATTGATGCTAAGTTTTCTGGAGTAACCTAGTTGTAGAAATCTATCTCATTTATTTGTATTTTAAATAAATATTGAAATAGTTGTCACTGCATGCAGTAAAGTAGAAATTTAAGACGATTTTTCATTTGAAAATTAAGGTCTCGTATTGGCTACATTGGAAAACACATTTTCTGAACACTGAAGCTTACTTCTAATTTTAAACCATAATAATTCATGTTTTCAAGAGGAATAATATGCGCTAATTTGCAAGTGCTTTTGATGGTTACATCAAGTAATTTTTCAACTACAAGCTGCCCTAGAGCAAGTATAGCACTCTGTAATTTCTATTTATACATGTCTCTTTAGTTTAGAAGCATGTAGGATGATATATTAGATGTTCAGTAATCTTTTTTTTTAAGGTTTGTTGTTAATAAATTAAATAAGACCGAAGCGCAATGACGACCGGTTCATAGGAGTGTTTGAATGAATTTTTGAATTCAAGACAATAACTGACGGAACATTTTGCCACTATTTTTGTTATTTATCAATCACGTGTGATTGCTATAAGATTTATACAGAGATTAACATGGCGGATACAAAAAATAAGACTGCGTCTGAAGTGAATAAAAATTATGGTATATTCAGTGTGATTATAACGACCAACTGCAAAACTTGTTCTGTTTCTTAATTAACCATAGTCTTTCACACTTTCTGTAGTAGAATTACGGACGACAATAGACAAAGGTAATGTAGGCATGAGTTGAGAACGTATGCGTTCGGTCAACAATCTGTGATTGATCTCTTTTCGTTACGTTCAATATCTTCTAATTTGTTTTCACATAATTTGGTAAATGTGTTTAATTGAAATATTTCTGATTGATAACCATCTATAGTAAGAAATTAGCGAACTTAAGCAATGCTTAATCTTTTGCAGGGACATCACAAACAAATGTCGTTATCGATCTCCAAAACGCGTAGTTCCAATTTCTTTTTCTACGTCTTCGTCTTTGTTTCGAACAGTAGCTTTTGCCTTAGAGACTAGAAGTTTCATTTCACGACCCTGCACTAGATGAAAGCCAGTTTTCCACTTCATGCGTACTGTACTGAAGTGCATCAAAAAAAAATTTAAATTTCAAAATTTAGTAAACGTTGATTGGTTAATACTTCCGTAGTATGCCAAAAAGTTGACTTGCGACGAACTTTTCATTTTGATACGCGAATACACCAGGATGAACGTGGATTTATCAACCTCTTTTCAATCTACAAATGTGAGCACCAGTACGTTTCGGTACGATACGGTTGATATAGAAAACTGGGTTAAGCATTGCTTACGTTCGCTATTGTTCCAACCCGTTAATGAAGCAATGAGCGCAGCGCAGAGCTAGTCTGCGTGTCAGGCTCTATATGCTTGAAATAGAGCCTGCTGCTGAAGTCAATAAAAAGTGGACAGTGATTTGGATGCACAAAAATTACAACCAATTAAAACGGCGATTGTTAATTAGATTATCAAAGCTAATTTAAAATATGACAGTAACGGCCAATTTTTCCGCCAACATCTCGAAAATAAATATTCCAATTTTCATTAAACGGCCAGGAATTACATCCTAAATAATAAAACGGCTATTGCATGACCGTGTTTATAGACAGCAAAGCCAAAGGCAGTAATTAAAAGTACAATTACAACTATGGGATATCATATTACGTAAACAATAAAACAACAACTTGATGCTACCTTAAAAGGCAAGACTATTTATTTCTGACCAATGGGAATTTTGCGTACGATTCGTTCGCATCAATCAACTTTTTACTGACTTCATTAGCAAGCTCTATTTTAAGCATAAAGCCTGACACGCAGGCTAGCGCAGAGCCGAAAGAATTTATTGGATAGCTATTATTCATATAATATGAACTCGTGGAAGCTTCGTCCGTAAACAAATACAATAGAGAAATTTGTAATCAGAGAACTTATCGGTACCTCAACGACATTCTACAATAAATTGGACGTAAATACAGACTGGATCCATTGGTATGCACTAAACAGATCCTAAACAAATGTGAGAAGAAACACCCGGGTACAGCTGATTACCATGCAGGTCGTCCACCCGAACATATCCTGGCATGCAGTCACCTACGAACTAGACTAATTGTCTAATATTTTAAATGTTAATGACCCAAGTTAACAACACAATATTAAACACAAATCTTTATTTTTGTGGGAGAGGGGTTCAGGGTTGTGAAGAGTCCATTTACAGTATATGACAATCATCATGCCAACTCATATGTCACACCCTATTAGCTGCACTGATTCTGAACTGGCACTGATAATCTGACCAAGATTCACTTGGACAGTCCTAACCTGACCAACTAGAGCACAAGACCCCAGTATGGACAGTCCTTACCCTGACCAATCGGAGCGCAAAACCCCTATGGACAGTCCTTAACCTGACCAAAGGCACAAAACCCATAAGGCCAGTCCTTAACCTGAACATGGGGGGTAACCCCCCATGGACAGTCCTTAGATTTAGATATATTATGTGTGACATATATTGAGTCTATGGGCCTGAAGTTGACATTTTATGGAGACTTCAACCCGAACCACAAATCTTTATTTGAATTACTCAACAAGAACTTACAAGCAAAATATTTTCCATGCACAATAATATCCATAATATCCACAATGAATTAGATAAGCTAGTCTACCAACAATTCAGAATGTCCTTGAGATCGGTCGTAGCATCCCTTTGTACATAATCATCTACTGTATTATATATACCGATATACATACAATGCGTGTCTATCCATATCTTTCCATGGGAACGGGTATATTGTAGACATAAGAATGTTATTACTGCATTCCCTAATATTGTAACATTAAAACTTTAACTGTTTGTTTTAGGGGGTTTTTTTTGTTGTTTTTTTTTTAATTTTTTAAATCCAGTCAAGGTAAGCAGAGGAGAGGTGGGTGGGTGGGAAAATTTTTTTGATAATGTTACTCTGTCGACGGCTCAGAGTAAATTACATTATTTTGCATGAACTCGTGCATGTTATGCGCCAATTAGGATGGGCTGTGTTATGGCCTATGATTGGTCAAAGCGCAGAACACAGTCGTACAAGGTTTTCAATTGGTTCACAGCAAGTTTCACGGTTTGTGCACGTGAATGCGTGCTAGCTGGCAGAAGATGATCTTTGACCTATATGTCAAGATCTTTGACCAAACTGTCAGGCATTAGGTTGATATAAACCAGGGATTCCTCCTCATCTTACCATTGCACCTTGTCTCATTAACTTAAATTTATATGGGCTATAAATTTGCTTTAATGACCCAAGTTGACAACACAATATTAAACACAAATCTTTATTTTGTGGGAGAGGGGTTCGGGGTTGTGAAGAGTCCATTTACAGTATATGACAAGCATCATGCCAACTCATATGTCACACCCTATTAGCTGCACTGATTCTGAACTGGCACTGATAATCTGACCAAGATTCACTTGGACAGTCCTAACCTGACCAACTAGAGCACAAGACCCCAGTATGGACAGTCCTTACCCTGACCAATCGGAGCGCAAAACCCCTATGGACAGTCCTTAACCTGACCAAAGGCACAAAACCCATAAGGCCAGTCCTTAACCTGAACATGGGGGGTAACCCCCCATGGACAGTCCTTAGATTTAGATATATTATGTGTGACATATATTGAGTCTATGGGCCTGAAGTTGACATTTTATGGAGACTTCAACCCCACAAATACACAGAATGTGTATTCCCCATAGACGAACCCTCCCCCCGAAACGTGGTTAATTACTTAGCGGTTAGCACATCTGTCAAAGTGGCTGATACCCCAGATAGAGTTGATAATGGAATTTTGATATAGCGTTCATAACAGTCGGATGTCCATCGTCCTAATGTTTTGATTAGCCAGGATGGCAGTTCCGCAGAGGCTGCTGTTGTTGCAGCACCAATCCGATAGCTATGACCAGCATAATGAGCAGCATTTAAGCCAGACTTAGTGAGAAGAGATCGTGTCTCAGTTATCAGTGCTTGCTTTGTCAATGGCTTTCCTGAAGCATGAACGAAAAGGGGGCCATTGAGTGATTTGCGACTTGTAAGATATCGCTTCATAGCTAAAACTGGACATAATGGTGAGCTAGTAGACCCAATTGTAATTGTTTGACCCACCCGAAAGGGGTCAGTTTTTGACTCTTTGATCAAGATTGTCATCGATTTGGGTTTTTGCGTCTCCTGAATAAAATTAAATGATATATTGTCTGGTGTCAAGTGGGTATCGGTATTAAATTTGGAATTACATGTTAGTTCTCCCAGACGGAGGAAACCAAAGAATGCCAAAGTCATTGCAGCCCAGAACATTAATGAGTCATAATTTTTGGTAGATGGAATGGATAGTAACAGGTGGAACAACTGCAGATGATGAATAGTTATTGGTAAGCGTATTCGAATTTGGCCACCTTGAGCTCTCTTTATACCACGTAAGACCAGTTGCAGGCGTGTCATTTTTTGAAAGTTTAACTTAAAACCTTGGCGAATATGATAATGTCGAACAGCTGCTAGGTAATTTTTTATTGAGGAATGTTTTATAGTTCTAGCCAAGTACACAACAAACTCAGTCAGCATAGATTCTGTTGCCGGGAGACACTGTTCGACTTGAGTGCGTTTAACTAAAAGGATGAATTCAACAAAGCGTTTTTCACCTGAGCTGTATGTTTGTTTGGTAGAAGGTGCCACTGCCAAATTGATATATTTTTCAATGTCTTTTTTTAAATTGTTAGCAGAAAAGTCGGGATGTAGCATGGGTTGGGATCTGCATGAGGTGCCAATTGTGTGAACCGTTGGTGCTGAAAACGAGAGAGAGAGTCTGCAATTTCATTTCGTTTTCCGGGTATGTGTTGAGCTCGAATGTAAAAATTATATTGCATTATTAGCAGGGTCAAACGGCGAATTAGATCCATGGCCTTTGGCGCACGTGAACGTTATGTGTTAATCATACTGACTACTGCTTCATTGTCACAGTTAAAGATAATACGTTTTTCCTGGAGAAGCTCCCCCCATATCTGGCATGCGACTATAATGGCGAAAAGCTCTTGCCAAGCAATACTAATTCCTGGTGTTCCTAGTTGTTGGTGGGGTTGCCATGTGCCCTGGAACCATCTATACTCAAATATACCCCCATACCCTAGTGCTCCTGATGCATCTGTATGGAGTTGCAGGCAATCTGAATCTTGCCAGGTGGATGAAAGGAAAAAGTTAGCTCCATTCCAATTTATTACAAATTGTTTCCACATCTCCAGATCTTTAAAGAACCCGGTATTCAGTTTTATGTGGTGGTGGGGCTTCTTAACATTTCGGGTTAAATCAATCATGCGCTGTAAGAAGGGCCTACCTGGTGGGACAACCTTGCATGCAAAGTTCAATGTACCAATTAGGGATTGTAATTGTTTTAAAGTACAAGAACGTCTGTTTTCAAATTGTCCAAAAAGTTCCTTCAATCGCTCAATTTTTTCAGGGTGTCTAATGTTATACCATAAAGTCAAGTACCTGTAGGGGACCTTGAGTTTTACTCGGGGCAATTGGGATGTTCAGGTTATTGAAAGTAAGCAGCATTGCAGCAAGGCTTTGCTGACAGGGACTCTCGGGAGAGAAAAGTTCCGACTTAGGTTCAATGACTAAGAAATCATCTAAAATGTGGCATACAAAAGAAATGTGACATTTGTTAATCAAGATCCATTCTATCGCATCAGAAAGTTGATTGAAAATAAATGGGGCGCTTCGAAGGCCAAAGGGTAAGACCTTGTCATAAAAATATTTCCCCTGCCAAAACATACCCAGTAGCTCATAATCATCGGGGTGAATGGGAATCAGTCGAAATGCCGATTCTATGTCAGTTTTTGCAAGGAAACAGCCCTGGCCAAAACGCTTTATACCTTCAATGGCATGATCAATGGTGACATATTGCAAACTGAAATCCTCCTTGGTTTAAATGCATATTTTAAAATTAAAAAGTAATTCGTTCAGTCTATATTTGTTATTCTAGATTACTGTAAACAATACTATTATGAGAATTCCTATATAATAAAAATACAACGGTTTGTCTTGTTATAAACCTGATGAGTTTATTGAGTTAATCGTTCTATTTTCGATTAAGAATTATAGACAACGAGGGCGAGCAGATAATCAACGAAGGTATAGCCTGAGTTGGCTTTTCGCCATAGACACCGCGACATAGATTAAGGAATGAATAGATGGCTCACTCCTTTGATGTTTTTGACGCTGCCGGCGCCCACGCATGTTCTTGCCAGAGTAATGGCGGCCTAGCAAGTAACTGTAGTAAAATGCATTGTAAAATTGACATCGGTGCTACTA
>CACRXK020011647.1:0-12195 GCA_902702795.2 Paramuricea clavata
ACACTAATACTTTAACTAAATGCAAATATATATATATATATATATATATATATATATATATATATATATATATATATATATATATATATATATATATATATATATATATATATATAAAGTAACAAATCAGAATTAGAAACATCATTGGCTACCAAGAATACTTTTAAATTGATTAATCGTTATGCCCTGTTCTTTCGCTGAAATTGGCAAGCTATTCCATAGTAAAGCCTCAGAGTAGTTAATACTTTTTTTTTCAAAAAATTGGTTTTAGGCTTAGGAATATGGAAATTAACAGCATTACGGCGCAAATTATGAAATTCATTGTTACTAATTTCAAAAATATCTGTCATAGGCTCATTTAGATTATATTGTTTTTCACATTATACATGAACGTTGCCTTTTTGAATTGCATTCGTTCTGCCAGTGGCCGCCAACCAAGATCTGATAAAATCTCACACGATCTAATCTCATACGATTTGCCTGAAATGACCCTTGCAGCCCTGTTGTGTAATTTTTGTAAATTTTCAATTAGATAATTATTGCATGTATCCCAGACAAGGCTACAATAGTCAAAATGATGCAGAATTAGGGCATTGTAGACATGCATTAAAAGTAAACTTCGGTACGTAAGGTTTCATTCGTCTCAATATACCGATTCCTTTTCAAACCTTGGCAATTGTAGGTCGACGTGATTTTTCCAAAGAAGCTGGTCATCTACCACAACCCCCAAGGTTTTTATTTCACTTACTCTGTTAATTAACTTCTGTATCGCCTAATCTAATTGTAGGAGTTTGGATATCATTTAAACGTTGTCTAGAGCCTATCAACATATATTCAGTTTTTTCGATATTTAGAGTTAATGTATTGGCAAGCAACCACCGGTGAACTTTTTCTAGATCCTCATTCAATTGACTTTGAACAACTTCGGCAGATATACCGCTAGTTGTTAAATTTGTATCATCGGCAAACAGACTTGCGTTCAAGAAAGATAGACAGTTAGGAAGGTCAATCACATAAATAAGAAAAAGTAATGGGCCCTTTACTGCTGGCAGGGAATTTTTTTCTGGGATCGTTATGTGCAAGATTTTTTTTTTATCCCATGTACGATTTTTTTTGCCACGCTTTCTTTCGCAGCATTTTTTTTTCAATAGCTTATACTATTTAGATTCTTTAATTATAGTTAACGTTGAGTTTTCCGCTTCATGCATTGCTCTTAATAATACATATTGCTATGAGGTATAACATTTGGTTCAGGGCCTTTTTTAAGGATGTGTAACTGGAGAGGACATAATTAGCGGGGGACCTGGAGAAGTTCCAGTCGGCAAGTCTGTATCCAGGGCCGTAGCTAGCATGTATAGTTGGGGGGGGGGGGTGTAGGCCAAAAATTTCCGAATGACGAAAATAATTTCCGAATATATCATGGCATACTATTAGCCATGAAGGTGTTTGCTATTCGGAAAATGAAGACGCAATTTACAATTAACAAAAATATGCATAATTTATGCACAGACATATTACAGAAGCAGTGCGGTAGGGAGCTTTTGTTTATTGGGGGCAGAAAGCGAGGGCCGGAGAGCCGAGGAAATTTTTAAATTTCGAAATGCCATTTCATAGAAATGTCTTTGAAATGCCATTTGCTGGACTTTGGGGAAGTTTTGACAGAATGCTGATGGTCAGAAAAAAGCGTTTTAGTATGTCGAAATTTACAATTCGCTTACAATTTATAGTGACAATACAATTTTATAATATTTTCTCTGTTTAACAACTAAAATTTTGTTCTACTATTATTGCCATAATTTTCCGAATGGCCAACCCGATTTTCTGAATATGTTGATTCTAAAGAAGTTGGGGGGTTAACCACCCCCCAATACCACCCTCCTCGCTACAGCCCTGTCTGTATCACTGCAGCTACCTACAGCATATATATGCATGGTTTAACTAATAAGTATACGTCATAGGGCAGCAGCTCAGGCCATGCTTAACTAGGACTCTGAGACAACTGAGTCGACCACCGAAGGCGCGAGCCTCTAGAGGGGTCTGGTGGCATGCCCCCCTGAAAATTTTGGATTTTTTGAAGCTCAGATAAGCTATTTCCAGCATTTTGAGGAGTTTTCCAACAAGAAATTAACTTACACTAGTCCCTGAAAATCAAACCAGCTGATCTTCTCGGACTGGTCAAATCGATCCCTGCACCAAATACTGGGGCAGGATATTTTTTTCGCCAGTTTGTTAGTGCAGGTATTTTGTTGTTGTTCAGAATAGCCTTGCAGGAAATTTTTTTTCAAAATCACCCCCCCCCCCTCAAAAGTTAAATGGTCGACCCCTTAGTAAAATATGGACTCTCGGTAGGCATGATGTGCCATTCCACTCAATGATTCCGACCAATTTTTTCCTGAAACATTTAAACAATTTTTCATTGTGTTATACAGTTAAGCTGCCGTATTTCTTGAGACCCCTCTTGAGTCTGTGAGGGGCAAGATATTTTTGAAAGTGTCGCGTATCGATTTATTCCACGAGGAACTTCCTAATTATGTACGTTTCCCTGATGACCCCATCTCCCCCCCCCCCACCTTACAAACCTAACACGAAATTGAATAGGGGTCGGTTGTATCAAAGGCGTTTGGCTTAAAGGGTGTATAGGCAAAAAATTAAAAACATTCCTTCTCAATATACATACTGTATTGTAAGTACTTGAACTTAATTTTTATCAACTAAATGAGTAGTTTTATGCATTGTTATTATGTTTAGACAGAAAAGAAAAGTTTAGTTTGCTTGTAGTCAATAGTTCATAGATTTGTTTAATTTATACAACCAACCCCAGATCTATTTATCGGCCGTTGTTCGCACGCAAACAAATATGTAAATGCTTCATATTTAACTATTGGCAAACGGTTGCCGGTGGTCAGAATGTCTGACACTATCAATCCAAAATTCGTAAATTAGTATTGCAGGAAACATGCGGATTGTCGGAGAATCTTTTTATCGAGTATATATTTATAAAGAATATAGTGTACACAACGCAACCTCGTCCAAATTACGTTTCTCCTGGGATAAATCGATGTGGACGTGTTAAATAGCAAAGGTGTTTCTGTTTACATAAAAATCAAGAAATCATCTATATCTATATATAGCATTACCTAGCTGTCGGTAAATAATTTGGTATTTATTCCACATTTACTTACAATGGTCGATGCTTCTTGAAACTTTACGTTAAATATCGATGAGATCTCTTTTTGTTACAAAAAAACAGACAAGGAACTACATTTAGGAATGTTTTACTAATCGAGTCCATGTTTTACTAATCGAGTCCATGTTTTACTAATCGAGTCCATGTTTTACTAATCGAGTCCATGTTTTACTAATCGAGTCCATGTTTTACTATTAAATCGAGTCCTCTCTCCTCCGCAGAGGCTTTAGTTTTCTTAGGATTTAATATTACGATGAGATACATTTCACAAAAACAGGTGGGAAATTTGCTGTCGCTGGTCAGTAAATTGCGGGCGCCAGCGAAAATTTTGTTTTAAATTGTTAAAATGAGCAAAAACAAGTTTTTAGGCCTCTCGTTTGGGAAGAAAACAGTAGTTGTACAAGAATTTAAGTTCGTTTATTCAAAGCCTATTGAAAAATGTCCTGGATAAAAGACTTTAAACTGAAATCCGACAATTATGAACTATTTATTTCTACGACGAAATATTGACGAAAAGTAACTTTTTTCGAAGATGCAAGTTGTTTTCACTCCCTGGACAGATGAAATTTAAAAAATAAACTCAGGTTGGGTTTAAAATTTGTTTTTAATGCATTTTTCTACTCAGAAATATCTTTAGAAAGTTTATTTATGATTAAATCCTTGAAAACACTTAGTGCAAAAATCGTGATTTTGCTAAAAATAGGAAAAAGCAAAATTTTCAACGTAAGATTGTGAAAAATCTAGTCGAGAGCCTCAAAACGAGACTATCTCTAAATGATTCTTCAAAGACTTCTTAATTCACTAATCAAAGTATTGTTTATATGAAAATACGGGTTGATACCAAAAACGGCACAACTGTCTAATGTGGTCTGTAGTAGTCTGAATAGGTGCCTCTGAATATTCCGCTAGAAATTGCATGTGTTTGCTAATCCTGTTCGTAAAAGCACATTCGTTGAAAGATTAGAGCCTATTGATTCAGAAAGTATAAGCAGTTTTGGAATCATGCGAATACGTTTCCATCTCTCTCCAATTTAATACGGAGGTGATTTATGAGGGTAAAGGTTAGCACAATAAAATAAAAAAATTAAAATATTTTAAAATCTAGCCGAGAGCCTCAAAACCAAATATGGTTTAAACTACTCCTTAAAACATATACTTTAATTTGGGAGATAATTCATTCACCTAAAAATACGGATTAGTAGGAATTATTGGACATTTCCATCGGAATCCGAGGCAGTTCCGATATACAAGGTTACGCAAAAGTTGCAATTTTATTAATAATTTTAGCCTGTAAACGTTCTCACACCTTCCTCGCCTTCCCAACAATGCAATGGATTCACAATCTTCTGGTTAGCAAAAAAAACTAGACAAAAACGCAAATAAAACGCTCAAAAATCAAATTACTGTATTTACTCGCCCCAAATCCGAGGCAGTTCCGATATACAAGGTTACGCAAAAGTTGCAATTTTATTAATAATTTTAGCCTGTAAACGTTCTCACACCTTCCTCGCCTTCCCAACAATGCAATGGATTCACAATCTTCTGGTTAGCAAAAAAAACTAGACAAAAACGCAAATAAAACGCTCAAAAATCAAATTACTGTATTTACTCGCCCCAAGTCTCTTTCTCTTAAACCGCGCAATATTTGGCGCATGCGCAGACAAATTTCCCACCTGTTACATTTCACTACATGGCGGATCTTGGAATACGAGCGTAGCCGCTGGGCGAAGGAGCGCAGGCGGCAGAATCGAGTCCATGTTTTACTAATCGAGTCCATGTTTTACTAATCGAGTCCATGTTTTACTAATCGAGTCCATGTTTTACTAATCGAGTCCATGTTTTACTAATCGAGTCCATGTTTTACTAATAGAGTCCATGTTTTACTAACCGAGTCCATGTTTTACTAATCGAGTCCATGTTTTACTAATCGAGTCCATGTTTTACTAATCGAGTCCATGTTTTACTAATAGAGTCCATGTTTTACTAATAGAGTCCATGTTTTACTAACAGAGCAGTGGCGTAACTACTATGGGCTCGGACCGGGAGAACCCGGGGGCCCCCAACCCCAATGGGCCAAATGGGGGCCCCCAGGCTCAGGCTATAGAGCAAAAGCATTAGCCAGGGCCTTTGATATGTTACAATTTCATTTTGTGACCATCAGAATTCTGTAAAAACTTTCCCCAAAGTCCGGGAAATGGTATTTCAGAGAATCTAGATTCAAAAATTTTCTGGGTGAGCATGCTCTGGACCCCCTAAAAAACTTGTGCATATATGGCGCTTGACTTGTGCCTTTGGCACTTCTACTAGGGGGGCCTTCGAAAGTTTTGAACCGGGGGCCCCCTGATATGACATTACGCCACTGTAACAGAGTCCATGTTTTACTAATAGAGTCCATGTTTTACTAATCGGGTCCAGTCCATGTTTTACTAATGAGTCCAGTCCATGTTTTACTACATGCCTGTCCGCAAGCTTTGGATATCTTTAATGTAATGAGCAACTGAAATACGTCTACCTCAGGCACATTTTGTATTTGAAAAGTTGAATTACTAGGAGTAACATATGATTCAGGTGCATCGGTAGTATCTGGTAGTTCGTTAGCTAAGTTTTCTCCAATTGTCTTAAAATAGGTATTAAAAATGTGTGATATCTTATTTGGATCTTCAGTAACATCATTTGATATGTTAAGCTTGGTGATCGTAGTTGTCTTAGATTTTTTATTTGTTAATTTATTAATTGTATTTGATGTATTCCACATATTCTTTGGATTATTTTTCGTATCATTTAGAGGCTCGTATAATAATTCCTTTTTGTGTCTTTAATAAGTTTATTCAACGCATTTCGGGCTCTTTTATATGCGACAAACATGTTTTCAGATCCTGTGTTAATTGCTTTTTTCTTAAGAAAATCTCGATGATAAATCTATTTCTTAATATTGTTTGTCATCCAAGGAGTGTACTCGCTTTTAACCTTTCTCGTAATTTGAGGTGCATGAATGTAGGCAACAAACAAAAATATTGTTTTAAAATCTTCCCAGAGTGAATCTGGGTTGTTATCATTTATCGTATGTTGCAGAATATCCCGAAGCTATGTAAGAAACGAATTTTTATCATAATTGTTTAAATTGTGCCATTAAATAATATTATACCTCAAATTCAAATTGTCCAAAAAAATTCATGATTTCGAATTCAAATTCATGATTTCGCAATGCAGCGCGAATATCTCTACCGCAAGATATTATAGTATCTTACGCCCACGCGTGGACAACACGCGCTAAAACAAAATATCGTTCGTGAGCTGTTGTTTATATGGGTATGTTACCTTCAATGATCCAAAGGATACAGGCTCAAATATTTTAAAGAGAAAACGTCAAAAATTCAGGATAAATAAGAAATTAAACATTGTATTCGCTTAGTTATGCAGCAAGTTTATTCTGAACTTAGTGGGTTCTTTAACTTTCGGTATAATATTTATCATTTATAGACCAGAGGCGGAGCGAAGGGGATTCGGCGTAATATGTCCCGAAGTGATGATATTTTCCGAGGGGCTTTGCCCCGAGGAAAATATCATCACTGAGGGAAATATCGCCGAATCCCCCGAGCGGAGGGTCTATAAATGATATATTATACCGAAAGTTAAAGAACTCACTAAGTTCAGAATAAACTTTAAAACTTGCTGAATATTAACTACGCGAATACAATTTTTAATTTCTTATGTATACTTGAGTTTTCGACGTTTCCTCTTTAAAATGTTTGAGTATGTATCCTTTGGATCAATACGTCTTGAAAATCTTTGGTTAAATCAAATCTTCTGTACGAAATTACAAACAACAGCTCGCGAACGCCATATTGTTTCAGAGCGTGGTGCCCCGCGTCACGCGTGAGCGTGGGATACTATAATATCCCACGGTGGATCTGCCGTGGGATATCATAGTATCTCACGCTACATTGCGAAATCATGAATTTGAGTGAAATACCGTAAATGGGGGATTCGTTGAAATTACTCTTAGTGATATTTCCCTCGGGGCAAAGCCCATCACTTCGGGCAATATTTCGCTGAATCCCACTCGCTCCGGGTCTATAAAAGCCCCCCCCCCCCAAGGGTGCTTATATATAAGCGTCGTGCTTCTCCCCTTCCTGATTTCCTTCTCCGTTCCTGATTTCCTTCTCCCTTCCTTATTTCCTTCTCCCTTCCTACCTCCCTCCCCCTCATCGTTCGTTCGTCTTTTCTTTCCTTCATCTTTAATCCCGCACTTCGTCCCCTCCTTCCTCTTCCCGCCTGGGTACGAAGTTGGGCTAAAAGAGAAATTTTTTTGCAGACTGTATCAGTGTATTCCATAAGTGAACAGAGATGAGTGTTCGAGACTCACCTAGTGTTATCACACGCCGTGCCATTAACAAACTTCTTAAGGATCTGCGTGATAAGCTCCAACCTGACAAATTGACAAAGGAAGATAACAAATACTACGAAAAAATTAAAAAGTTGAAATACAAAGAAATGAAAGATAAATGGGAGTGCGATGTTCTTGAAGGAATCCCCGTCGAAGACTTTGAGAAGTACATTGAAGAATTACAAGAGAGATACAGCCTTCCAGATAAAGCAAAGAAATCATTTCTTGACGTATTGATCTCAAATGAAAAGCATGGAAGTCCCAATGATTTTAATTTGTCTGAAAACGGTGAGATTACAATGTTCTCCTTGGAATTTATTACAAGAAGGAAAAATGAGAAGATAGATCTAGTATTTGCGATGTACAACTTGTCTTTTAAAATCGAAAATGAAGAGACTTCCAGTAACAAGAAAGCCTTCAGCATGAGTGATGGAAAGAAACACGCGTTCCACAAGTTGTATCAAGAAAAGTTATACAACTACGTTGATAAAAAATGCAAGGAGAAAGCAGCAGAAAAAACGGACTAATTTTAGAACTATCGTATATCTTTAATGGTTTTTAGAAGGTACCACTTGAATTAAAACTATACACATAGATGGCTTGACCAAAGATTAATTATACTTAAAATAAGTGATATAGAAACTTACTTTATACATATTTCATAAACTGTGTAAGATCGATAGCTAAGGTTATAATTCAGGGACCGCGTAGCGATTTTACGATTCCAATGATGGTGTTGATATGATGTTTATACGGATAATACTCAAAATTTTCTGAGCTGCGATAATTAGTCTATACTCCTTTAACGCAGCGATAGAGGTATTCACTTAATTAAGGTAGGAGGAGTCCATTAAAAATTATTATTAATGGCTAAATAGATTATGGCAAAACACGCAGAAACCTTTTGCATAATAGTTATAATGGTACAGTTTCAAGCATATTGTTCATAATTTACAAAGTTTAGCAAATGAAGACTGTAAAGTTGAATTTTAAATATAAATACACACTCGAATCATCGCCCAACTTATTGTGAAGCTACCACGATGAAACAACTGCACAAGTTTGGCTAAAATATTCGTATAAATTTACTGTAACGGTTGTTTTCCTTTAGGAACGGCAAAAGAGCTTTTATATCCCATCGACTCAATGTTCAATGAATATTCCACGCCCCTAGCTGCCTCATGCACCTCGACGGTCAGAACACGAATGAGTGATTTTTATTTATTTACGCACAGACCGCCTGCAGAAAATCCAATTTAATAATTACTGTAGAAACATGTTTTTCAAACCTCTAGTCACGTTGAACCTTTTCCCCAGTAGCCAAGCAGTTAGTTCTCTTTTGCGACATATAATTTCATTCTTTGACAAATGTCTTTAATGTGAGTTGGGAAGACAACAACATTCACATTAGAAGGAATGAATATAGGGAGGATAATGCTCAACCCCGTCCAACCTTATTGATTGGATGATACTGTGTAACAAAGCTACATCCATGTTATATTAGCTTGCCATTTCCCGAATGCTAAAATTGTTTGGATACTGGATAATGCGATGATAGCATTGTTCAACGCTTAAAAAGCTAAAGTTACTTTTGAATCTGCAGTATTGTTCGTTGATATATGCTCATGTAGTACTGTAGATCTGAAACATTTAGCAAAACCTTAAAAAATGTGGCCGATATAAAATATTTGTTTCAGTGAAACTGCTTAGTTTTCTAGTTTGAATAGTTTCAAAATTTTCGTCTGAAACAAAGGTGACGTCATAACGTTTTGATATTATCGATACGATGACGTAATAGTGTATTCGTCGTGAGGAAATGAAGTCATGATGTATCCATGACGTCAGCACTGGCACCTTCAATTTGCGAATCTTTTGTTGTATTGATACCACTGGAGTCTTCTAAAAGAAACAAATCATGGTATACTAATATGTTGAAACCAACTAAGCTAACAAACGGTCGTAATATATTTAACAGAAATACAACAGTATATAGCTATTTCAATTAAGGTTGTCCCCAATCAAAGCGGGAAAGTCGAATACCAGCGCGAAAGGCTTGCTGGGAATCGCTAAAAAATTCATTAATTTTTTAGCATTTACCAGCAAGCCTTTCGAGCTCGTATTCGACTTTTCCGCTCTGCTCGGGGACAACCTTAACTGAAATAGCTGTATGCGCACTGTGCAGATTACCTTCTAACATTTCTTGCAACTCATGAATGGTGTGAATAAGAAGATGAAATTGTTTCTTTCGCAGCTCAAGCTAAACAATTATTAAAAATATTTACTCCATTGAGATGTGAACAACGATGATTATAATTAAATGATAAAATTCTCAATAGTGACGAGAAACACAAAAAATAGCAGAAAAAGTCATTCAAACACTTTCTCAAATATCCGGATTTTTGGGCATCTCACTCGATTGAACTAATGTTGAAGGATTTTGTAGGTGGAAACTTCGAGTATAAATTTTAAACATTTATTTGGACCTAACCAGGAGCAGCTACGAAAAATGCAACTATAAGCTCTCTGCCAGAAATTGAACTAGCGGCCCTGCGATTCCTGTGCAGCGCTCTAACCAACTGAGCTACAGAGTCCAGTTATCCAGCTCTAACCGCAAGTTCATGTATATATACTAAGGTGATGCAATGGTATTAAGGTTTATGGGTAAATATTTCGGGCCATCTCGCTCGATTGAGTCGGATCGACTCTTTTTCAAATGTACAGTACCTTTGTGGCAAGAGTTTCTTGTGTTTCTTTCATTGCCTGTAGTTCTTTATCCAAGCTTTCAATCTGCCTATATTTATTGCAAAAATTTGAATTTTACAGAATCTTACATAATCCTACGACCTCCCACAGAACTGCTAGGATCATAATAAGATCCCTTTGAGATCCCGTTCGAGATGTCTATTATTTAGCATACCTTGTCGTTTCTTTTCTGTTTGGCTGTTTAGCAATTACCTTTGCCAGACTGTCATATTCTGAAAATAAGAAGGCAGACTAAGAAATTCAAATAACCAACTTAAAATCTTAAATAAACAATATATAAAGAAGTTACGTCTTATCTACTTAAAGAAAGATAAACCCTCTCTTCTTGCGCTTTACTTTATTATTTTATTCTGCCCGACGCCAGAGGGTTTTACTCGCCAGGGGAAGTAATTGGACTGAGACTTAATTGGACTATCTGCCCATGTGTCTATTTAACCCATTAAGTTGCATTGCACTCCAATGCGCTCTACTTTATTATTTTACTCTGTCCGACGCCAGACGATTTTACTCAAGGGAAGATTGCTGGTACTCAATGTCAATTGGATTATCTGCCCATGTGTCTAGTTAGTAGTTACCCATTAAGATTTTTTTCTGTGTTGGTGTAATGTACTCAGGTGAATATGATGCTTGTTATGTTACTCTGAGTGTATATCCACACCATGCGCCCCAGTTTATTATTTTACTCTGACGATTTTATCATCAAGGGGACTAGGGGCGAGTAACTGCAGTGTTGTAACGAGTCACCTACAGGTCGAGTCACAAGTCGAGTCACTCAAAGGTCGAGTCACGAGTCGAGTCATTTCAGTTTTTATTTATTTATTTATTTATTTATAATTATATTTATCCAGGATACCCACATCACTAATGTGTTTTTCAGTGGGGTCCTGCATGATACAATCATCAACAAAATTTACTTATATAAATATATACAATTAAATTAATATACAACGTCACGACATAAAGAAACGAATAATTAACTATATCTAGTAAGTACAGCTAAGAATAGTTATATGGTATGGTATGTGACCTTAGTAAAGACTTAAATTGACTCAAAGAATCAATGTTTCTGACGGAAACGTCCAAGTTGTTAAAGTCTTTCGAAGCGAGGTAGGTTGGTTTATGTTTGCCCCAGTTGGTGTTGACTTTTGGGAGATGGAGGTTGTTACACGATCTTGTACTGTGGGAATGGATTCTGCTGTTAGTTGTGAGATTGAAGTCGAAATCTATCAGTCCGTTAGTGCATTTGTAGATAAAGATACAACGATGTTTATATCTGCGAGATGAGAGAGTTGACCAGTGTAATGTAGCGAGAGCTTCGGTTGCCGACGAAAGAGGAGGGAGATCTAGTATTAATGTAGCTGCTTTATTTTCCAAACTTTGCAAGGAGTTCATGAGTGCTGAATTGTTTTTATCGCCCCAAATTACATCGGCATAGTCAAATAGCGGTAGTATTGTCGAAGTATAGAAAATCTGTCTTGCATCCAGCGGTAAGAAAGATTTCACACGGCGCAGCAATCCCAATCTTTGGTTGATTTTCCCCATTAATTTCTCAATATGTTCATGCCAGGTAAGGTTCTCGGTAATTGTGATGCCCAGATATTTCAACGATTGATCTTGTTTTATCGTCCGATTGCAAATACAGATGTTGATGTTGGAGATGGATCTTAGGCGTTGTCTACCGGCGAAAATGATGAACTTTGTCTTGTCATGATTGAGTGTAAGGAGGTTGTTGTTAAGATAACCAGAAAGGGATCGTAGGTCGGAGTTGAGTTTTGACTGTAGATCGGAAATACTTTCTGCAGAGTAATAAAGGAGTGTATCATCGGCATAAAGTATCGACTTGCAGTGGGTCAAGCAT
>CACRXK020011648.1:3894-16055 GCA_902702795.2 Paramuricea clavata
AACAAGAGAGTGTAAAAATCGAAAAGGGGGAAGGGGGGGGGTGTTAAAAATTGAATTTATCATACCGTGTGTAATTGGGGTTAGTACCACAATATCCAAGTATCTACTTCTCAAGCATAAATGATGAAACAACATCGTTCCCAGGGCATTCGTGTGAGGACGAGCGGAGAGAAGAGACAGCCCTGGTCTGGGTCGCTCAATTTTGCATTCTGATTGGCTAACACCACATTGTCTAAAAATAGCAGACCGTTGACAATAACAATTCAACATGCGTATTTTTATGATCGTTGTGTACGAGTATATTTTCCGGCAAAAAATCTTTCAAAGTAAGAACGTGAATTGTATGTGAGCAACGACCGTTTTCAGTTTTCCCGGCTGCATGATTTACTTTCACCTTGTCCAGTTACAAAACTCAAATGCCGTGTCGACGTGAGCTGTGATATTTCCTGACAAAACAAGAAACGTCTACCTGATCGATTAAGCTGTAGTTTTCTTTGTACAGCATTATTATGCAGTGCAGATGTCGGATGAAATACTACGCGTATTGCATTGTATAGTATACTTTAATTTACAATATTCTATACTGACATCTGAAAGCAAGACAAAAAATAAAATTAATTAACCTATACTAATTTTAATAGGCTCTGGAATAGTTCTACGCGAAGGCTATGTATAGTCTCACTTGTCTGCACAAGATTCCAAGATTCGCTTGTCACGACACCTAATTTTACAGTTTCAGAATACCTCGAATACTTGAAAATTTCGGTTATACGATAAAGAAAAACAAAGATTCTGACGGGATAAACTTTGTAGGCAAGCATTGCTCCTGAACGGCAAGTGTTGGTGTAGAAACAAGCCTATATGCGGCTTGGAAATTGTGTTGAGATACAGTTGTGCATTTGGCTTTGCCTGTCACTGTGATTGAAAATCTCCACAAATGTCGGTATATCTTAGAAAACATCGACGTTGATGATGAAATAGCAGGTTGATGATGAAATACACGGCTGCCCAGTGTCGGGTTCAGAGTCCTCGCCTGTTTGCTAGCATGCCCCCTAAACAACCTGGCTGAATCTACTACTGCTAAAAAGATATGATTATAGTCAACATTATAGAATTGTTTGTGCCAAATTGTCTGCCAACATGCGAAATGCATTCAATCCACGGTGAGCATCATCGTGGGGATAGCAAAAAAACAAATTCACAACAAATGTGTCCTAATTGTGTCCTCTTTCATTATAGTCCAAATTTTCTTGTGTACGTATAATGAAGTAAATAAGCCAACACACTTAGTAGCTCATGCTTACCTTTTAACCGGGGCAAACAAGGCCCTATTTTTCTTTAGAGCGGTTCGACTTATTTAATAGGGTATACTAACCTTGTACAGGTAGACTGGGCCTGATAGAATTAAATAAATTCTGGGTAATAGTCCTTGCGTTGTGACCTCAAAAAGTGCCTAGAAAACGATTTTCATTAAGCATGTCTTAGATCTGAAATATTTTTACGGGAACTAACACTTTCGAACACGATGAGTTCAAATCCGAAAAGTTCCCACTCCGTAGACCCGTAGTTTTCTCACAAACTGCTATTTAATCTTCACTAATTTCACAGTAAATTTTCTCATTGTTTAATTAAATTAATGAAAAAAATGTCATCGCTAGACGACACATCACTTAATTAACACATGCACGCTTGTAATTAATTCATTGCGCTTTGACCTTGTCGAAGACTACATTTAGGCTCAAATTCATTGTTATATAGTTGAAAACAGTAATCTTTCAACTATTTTTGGAGTGTGGTACGAAAAATATAATAAAAATTAAAATTATAGTGTTACCATGGCAGCACTGACGTAAACGCCAACCTACGTTTTGTGTTGATCAAATACTAATACTTCATTGTTAAATCGCTGTTTGGAAAATGTAGGCTAGGGGTTGCTGCATGCATGTATTTCTACTATAGAACTATTGGACTAAATAGCTATTATTAGATAACTATTAAATTAAATTAAATAACTATTGGACACAAAATTGTGCTCACCATGCGACACGTGCGACCACAACTTTCGGAAAATCGCGTTATAGAGTATCGAAGCGCGTATATCTCCGTTCGGTTCATGAATGTAAAAGGCAAAGTAGCTAGGGCTATTTATACACCCGTTTAGCATACACCTCAACGGGAATTACCCATATGTTCTCAATTGAGAATATTCGGTATTACCCGTGCCAGACTATCGCCTGCGCTACCTGACGCTGACGCTTTCGCATATCATTATATATAAACCAATCACAATCGTCTTTCTATCACACGTTCTTCTCGAGCTTTGAGCTGCCATATTTGAAAACATTTCTAGCAGATTTTCTAGTCTATTTGCGATTCTGTGCAATGAAATGGAGATAGGAAAGAGAACTAGAATAAGCGACAACCAGAGAGATATTTTGGAAAGGTTTTACGGCCGTGGAATGGTCGGTGTTGGTCTAAATTATCGCGAAATGATCGAAAGCGCTGTAGCAGAAACTGGCTTAACAACGACTCAAGTTATAAAGGTAAATATAGATATCATAGTGATGTTAATGTTGACTATTTACTATTAAAGACACTAGATGACATACAAAAATATACTAATATAAACTAGTATCAGGCCTTGCTTGGATGAAAACCAAGATACTTGATCAATAGTGCAGCTACTGTGCATTCAAGGCACTATTTTCTACGAAGTAACTATATGACCGGTGTGGCAGTCTGGTTGCTCCCCCGGTCTGAACATTCCCCTGATACTATGCGCATGCGCACGTCAGCGGCAATCGATGTCAACAAATCCTCGCGGTCTGAGCTATCCCCCCTTCTTCTGTAGCTAGCGTTTCGAATACCTCGTCAAATACAACATTTTATCAGCGTTCGGAAGACCAAAATTTTCGTGTCACAAGTTTAAAAATGGTGCCA
Organism: Paramuricea clavata; assembly: GCA_902702795.2. Taxonomy (NCBI): domain Eukaryota; kingdom Metazoa; phylum Cnidaria; class Anthozoa; order Malacalcyonacea; family Plexauridae; genus Paramuricea; species Paramuricea clavata. The sequence goes on from CACRXK020011648.1 coordinate 6,835, forward strand.
GAGATAGAACAAGACCCTAAAAGTGAACCTCAACCTGAGAAGAAAAGCAGAAAAGATCGTATAGCTGAGCAAAAGGAAAAATGCGAGCGGATTGTCCACTACCTTCAGCATGGAAAACATCCCGAAGGCTTGACTAAAAATCAGCAGCGGGTAGTTCGCGCCCAAGCGAAAAAGTATAGTTTGGATGAAGCAAGTAAATATAACTTTGTATTTTTTTATAAGTTAAAGCTAATGTTTATATTATTAGCGTAACAATGCAAACGCTCTTTCGAAACATTGATTGCACAATAGCACGTGCTACAATGCCACAGTAGGCTATACATTTCGCTTAATTATTTATATACAGCTATTGTATGATAGCTATAAACACAGTATAATTTGTTGTTACTGATTGCAAATTTTGCTATAGCATATTATATAGCTATTATGTTTAATAGCTATAAACACAGTATGATTTGTACTGACAAGCTAAGGCTATTAAGCCTAAGATTTAATTACAGTTTTATGGTTAGGTTTAGGGGTGAGGGTTTAGTGCACATTCGTAAGACAATATCTAAACAAATTTCACTGCTCACTCTATAATTTTTCCCAAATCAAATATTTTTATGTATTTCTTAAAGATAATGAGCTGTATTACATTGTCGGGGGTGTCCAAAAGAAGGTAGTCCTCACTGTAGAAGAAATTGGAGAAATCCTGCATCACCATCATAGCAATGCTATGGGAGGGCACAGTGGTGTGAATGCTACTCTGAACAAAATTTCAAACCATTATTATTGGAATGGAATGAAAGAAGATGTCCAAGAATATGTATGTTTGTATAGATATATTTGCTATTTTTATAATATTTACCAATTTGCAATTCACCCTGAGATGCATGCAGTAATTTTACTCTGTGAAACACCAAGAAAATTTACTTATAATTGTTACAACTTAAGATGTTTTGCCTGCAAACCACATAAAGTTATTACCAAAACTGCGGGTGCATCCTTTCGCATGAAAAATCGTATCATGTTTTCATGTCAAATCATTCAAGAATGTGACTGCATTCCTAAACGTTTTGAAATTGATATTTATAGAATATTGAAATCTGATTGGTCCGCAGGTAATTGCATTAATTAAATGTCAATGGAATTTCCCACGGACCAATCAGATTTCAATATTCTATAAATGTCAATTTCAAAACATTTAAAGAAATGCAGTCACATTCTTGAATGTTTTGACACGAAAACATGATACGATTTTTCATGCGAGAGGATCTATCCACGGTTTTGGTAATATCAAGCTTAAACCCATTGCAGTACGTTGTGGGGTTGCATTGATTTAATGACCATTATTTGTTTACTAACAATTTACTAACACTTTATGTTTTTTGAAATGTTAGATTATGTCATGTCATCAATGCCAAGTATACAGTAAAATCAAAACTCAGGCACCAGAACTTATCCCCATCAAAGTGAAGGGGGCACTAGAGTTGGTTGGGATAGATTTGATTGGTAAGTAGCACACAGTGATGAGATAGACTAAAAAAATTATGTGTTACTTTAACTGTATCTTTTTATACACATAGCAGTGTTGTAATGAGTCACCTACAGGTCGAGTCAAGTCACAAGTTGAGTCACTCAAAGGTTGAGTCATGAGTCGAGTCATTTCACTTTCTGATCGAGTCGAGTCAACGGCTTTACTCGAGTCGAATCAAAGGTTTAAGTCGAGTCGAGTCAATAGCTAAAACTGAGTTGAGTCAGGGAGTTTGATCAAGTCCACCCCACACTTTCTGTAATAGTAATCAATTTACCTTTTAAGCTAACAGCATCTGCATGGGCAGCTAGGCTGTACCAATATCACAGTTCTAGTCATTATTAATTATGACCACGTAAGATGTCTCATCATGCCTGTTGATCGAATGTACGTACATACAACTGGAGTCAGAATTAACAATTTAAGAATAGACTTTAATTAATCACGCTTTGTAGGTTAATTTAAACTGATATAGCCCCCATATATTTTCTGATAACGTTTTGAAGTTCACATTATTCATAGGACTCATTGTTCTTCCCAAGCAATACAATCAGGTAAAAATACAATCAGGTAAAAATCAGCAAGTTGAGTCATTTGGGGCTGTTGACTCGAGTAATTTTTCGTAGTGGACTCGAGTTGGGTTGCTGAATAGCAAGTCGACTCGAATCCAAGTCAATGACTCGACTCGTTACAACACTGACACATAGTGTGATTAACTTATTAACTGGTCCTTTCGATTTTATAAAGGGCCATTGCCAACAACTCCTGATGGATTTAAATATGTTTGCACATTCACGGACTACTTCACAAAGTTTGTGGATTTTTATCCCATAAAGAATAAATCTGCAGATTGTGTTGCAAAATGCATCAAAAAGTTCACATGCAGGTATGAGACTTAAGTATACTAGGTTACCTGAAAGGTAGGGAATGCTGCAGAGCATTATTTTATATCTTATTCAGAAAATATAGATATATTAAATATATATATATATATATATATATATATATATATATATATATATATATATATATATATATATATATATATATATATATATATATATATAATATATATATATATTAAATATCTATAGTTGTGACTCATTCTCAATTGACTAATTAACTGAATTAAGGGCAACAGGTTTACAGTATATGTAAATTTGTATCAATGATTTTATCTACATGGAACTAGATAAGTTATTAATTTATTAAAGTAAAGGTATTGTTTTTAGATGGGGTGCACCAGCTCGGCTATTGTCCGATCAAGGAAGAGAGTTTGTTGCCAAAATTAATGATGAGGTTTGCAGAGAGTTTGGCATAAAAAGATCAGTAACAAGTGCATATCATCCGCAGACAAATGGGTTAGACGAGCGAACAAACCAAACCCTCAAGCATCGTTTGTCAAAACTCGTCAATGAGCATCAGAACAATTGGTGTGACTTCCTAGATGAAGTGGCTTACTCAATAAGGACTCAAAAGCAGGCAACAACCAAGTACACGCCATTCTTTCTTATGTTTGGTCGCAATCCAAATTCACCTCAGATGGTAAATTGTTTGAAATTGTTCATGTGCTCAAACTTATTATCAAATAAAAACTGCATTAATTCATCATTAAATATCGTTTAGATGACTGTTGTAGAGGACAGTTCTCCAGCTCCAGATCAACTTGAGGATCTTCTGGATGAACAAGTTGGTGAAAGAACTGCTTTAGCTGAAGATGTTCACAAACAAGTATGTACTTACGTGAAGTATTTTTTACCAAGTGGTTGTGATGTATAGGCGCCTTCTGCTGTTAAATTGCTAGGTTTTGAGGAGGTTTTATATTGAAATATTATTAAATACTAGGTTACCTGCAAGGGAGGGAATGTGGCCGGTGTCCCAGGATTTTCGCCCCCTACATTTTCGCCCCCGGGGGCGAAATTCCTAGGAATATCGCCCCCCCCTAGGGGGGGCGAAAATCCTAGGAATTTCGCCCCCTTTAGAAAATATCAAATTGAAAGGCTGTGAATGGTCTGATATGTTTAACCCAATAAGCAGCATTTTACCTTATGCTCCACTTCATTTTGACCACAGGGACTTAACTATGCATCTTGTAATTATTTTAGGTTCTTAGCAATGTAGAAATTGCTCAAGAAAAGCAGAAAAAGCAATTTCAAAAGAGGATGGCAAAGGGTGTGAAAACCTTTAACATCAAAGTAGGAGACACCATTTTTAAAAAACAAATGAAAAATGTATCAAGAAAAGGTGGAAAGATGGAGCCTATTTGGATGGGGCCATACAGGTAGTTATATAGACAACCAAGAGAGAGCATTGTTTTAAAGCTGGGTTTCCCACCTTGAAATTCAGTATCTCAGATTTGGATAGTAGACATTCCAATTAAAGGGAATCTATAAAGTCATTTTTTAATGACCGCACCTCCTTACTGAATGTTTACATTTCTTTGTTTTTGACTTGTTATACTTTTAGTAAATGACAGATATATAATTTAACTTACCGGTACTGTTACTATGGTTATTGTCAAGTTACTTCTGTCTGGGACCCCCGAAACTTAAGGTGGCACGGCCGTAAAAAACGACTGTAACATTTACAATGTGGAAACATCATCCACTATTATCACTTAGTCACTAGTGTTTATCTATTTGACAAAACAATAACAAAAATACACAAAATAAGGCTAAAATGTTTTGATAATTAACAATAACTTGATGGGGAATTTTATTGAAGATCAAGAAATGTTTAGTATCCAATCGGGAAACTTACTGTTATGAAATCCAAAATTGAAATCTGGTATCCTATAGATATTGGGATACTGCAAATCTTGAGCCCTGTTAAATGTCATTGTACAGTGTACAACAACTAAATATCATCATATTAATTACATACTAGGGTAACAGAAATTGATAAAAATCAAAGAGCTACCCTTATCCCTCTTAATGATGGTGCAGTGCCTTTGAAGACAAAGGTGCCATATGACCAACTACGACCATACATGACAAGTGAGCTTTATGACATCGCTCAACGAGACACAGCTATGCCACCAAGATGTAACAACATGTCACCACATGCCCCAATTTCCAACATTGATGTCAACCATAAGGATGATACCATTACCAACACCAATACCAACACGGTCGACACCACTACCGACACGGTCGACACCACTACCAACATGGTCGACACCACTACCAACAAGGTCGACACCACTATCAACACAGTTGACACCACTATAACCAACACAGTAGACACCACTATAACCAACACGGTCGACACCACTACCAACACAGTCAACACCAATTCCAACACAGTTGACACCACTACCAACAAGGTCAACACCAATTCCAAAAAGGTCAATACCAATTCAAACATGGTCGACACCACTACCAACAAGGTCAACACCAATTCCAAAAAGGTCAATACCAATTCAAACACGGTCGACACCACTACCAACAAGGTGAACACCACTACCAACAAGGTCAAAAGGAAGAACAAAGTTGGCAAAAGCAAGAGGAATATACTGCATTGTGCTGCAAATGCAAACCCAGAAAAGCTGGTTTCAACAATATTGAAAAAAAACTACTGGCTAACTGATGAGCATATGGACCATGGACAATGGCTAATTTCCAAACAATTCCCAAAGATGAAAGGCTTTCATTCTGTACTTGCATTCGAAGGCAAAACCCCCAAAGTAGAGAAAGGGCTGAAAGACTTTGTCCAAATAGTAAATATTGGAGGAAACCACTGGGTTACTGTGACAAACATTGGATGTGAAGAAAACAGAATCAAAGTGTACGACACACTTTATCGATCAATGTCAAACACTGACAAAATTAAACTGGCAGCACTGCTTAACACCAGCTTGGAAAGTATGGTAATTGAGTGGCCATCACTCCAAATTCAAGAAGGCGATTCAGATTGTGGTCTTTTTGCTATGGCAATTGCACTTGCTCTTTGTAATGGGCAAGATCCATGTCAACAAGCGTATGATCAGAGTGCAATGAGAGTACATTTAGCTACATGCTTCCATTGTGAAGAGATTGCTGTATTTCCACTTTCAAAAGTAAAATGTAAAAGAAGCAAGAGCGTTGAAGTGACAGAAGAGCTATTCTGCCATTGTAGGATGCCTTACAAAGAAGGTGACTTCATGATTGAGTGCTCAAACTGCTTGCAGTGGTTCCACAGATCATGTGACAAAGTTCCAAGGACTGTTGGTGAACAAACAAATTTCCATTGCATAAACTGCAAATAATTCAACAAGATATAGGAATGAAAAGTAGTTTTGTAAATAGTTTGTATATAGTAAGAAAGTTCACGAAAGTTATTTCTTTAATTGTGTTTTTTATTTTTTGGAAAACTTTCATATTTTTGTATTGTTAAATTTGAAATTATCACTGATTATCATACAATCTATTGTGTACGAAGTCATTCCCAATATCCCATATTACTGGCAGAAGCAATTATTTTTGTTAATAATTATTTTGTTAAATTAAGGAATATTTTTGTATATCAGGAGATACCCCAGACTGGGGAGCATTCAGACCAATCTCGATACTCCCCAGTCTGAGTTATCTCCCTTAATTAAAAAATTATAACAAGAGATACCCCAGACTGGGGAGCATTCAGACCAATCTCGATACTCCCCAGTCTGAGTTATCTCCCTTAAAAAATTATAACAAGAGATACCCCAGACTGGGGAGCATTCGGACCAATCTCGATACTCCCCAGTCTGAGTTATCTCCCTTAAAAAATTATAACAAGAGATACCCCAGACTGGGGAGCATTCAGACCAGTCTCGATACTCCCCCGTCTGAGTTATCTCTCTTAAAAAGTTATATCAGGAGATACCCCAGACTGGGGAGCATTCAGACCAGTCTCAATACTCCCCTGTCTGAGTTATCTCTCTTAAAAAGTTATGTCAGGAGATACCCCAGACTGGAGAGCATTCAGACCAATCTCGATACTCCCCAGTCTGAGTTATCTCTCTTAAAAAGTTATAACAAGAGATACCCCAGACTGGGGAGCATTCGGACCAGTCTCTATACTCCCCAGTCTGAGTTATCTCTCTTAAAAAGTTATATCAGGAGATACCCCAGACTGGGGAGCATTCAGACCAGTCTCGATACTCCCCCGTCTGAGTTATCTCTCTTAAAAAGTTATATCAGGAGATACCCCAGACTGGGGAGCATTCAGACCAGTCTCGATACTCCCCAGTCTGAGTTATCTCTCTTAAAAAGTTATAACAAGAGATACCCCAGACTGGGGAGCATTCAAACCAGTCTTCATACTCCCCAGTCTGAGTTATCACTTTTAAAAAATTATAACAAGAGATACCCCAGACTGGGGAGCATTCAGACCAGTCTCGATACTCCCCAGTCTGAGTTATCTCTTTTAAAAAATATACAAAAGTGATCATATTTATAAAGAAATAATACGATATTTAACAGCCTTACCATATCTAACAATGTGCCTTCAAGAAAGTGCTTTTAAAGTCTTTTTTTTTTGTAAATAAGCAAAGATAAAAAGCAGAAATATATGTGGGGATAATGGTAACTCAGACTGGGGGAGCGTTCAGGCCAGCTAGCTACGTGCTCAGCGGTCCGCTCTTTTCACGCATGCGCAGATAATCAAAACGGATAACTCAGACTGGGGGAGTGCTGAGACCGTGACACCGGCAGGGCATTTGAAATTAATAATTTGGATTCTTGCACTTCACTTGTGGAATTAATATTAGAATGTTAGGGTTTGTAATCCAAGTGAGAATATATACATCTATATATTTTGTAATCCAAGTGAGAATATTTTGTAATCCAAGTGAGAATATACAAATGTACCGGTATAGTACATGTATATATTTGGTGTATATATTTTGTAATCCAAATGAGAATAGTTTGTAATCCAAGTGAGAATATGCAAATGTATATATTCTCACTTGGTTACAAACCCTAACATTCTAATTTAATTCCACAAGTGAAGTGCAAGAATCCAAATTATTGAAGTCCACCTATCACAACCCGCACACCCGATTACCTAAATATACATGAACTTACGTTAAAGCTCACAGCTGGCTCTGTAGCTCAGTTGGTTAGAGGCTGCACCGGAATCGCAGGGCGTAGGTTCAATTCCTACCAGAGGACCTTGTGCTGCATTTTTCGCAGTCGATCCTGGTTAGGTCTTAAAATGTATATATTCTCACTTGGATTACAAACCCTAACATTCTAATATTAAGTCCACCAAGTGAAGTGCAAGAATCCAAATATTGAAGTCCACTTATCATAACCCCACACCCGATTACTTAAATATCATGAACTTACGGTTAAGCTCAACAGCTGCTCTGACCTTGTGCTGCATTTTTCGCAGTCGTTCCTGGTTAGGTCTTAAAATGTATATATTCTGACTTGGATTACAAACCCTAACATTCTAATATTAATTCCAACAAGTGAAGTGCAAGAATCCAAATTATTGAAGTCCACCTTATCACAACCCGCACACCCGATTACCTAAATATACATGAACTTACGGTTAAAGCTCAACAATGGTTAGAGCGCTGCACCGGAATCGCAGGGCCGTAGGTTCAATTCCTACCAGAGGACCTTGTGCTGCATTTTTCGCAGTTGTCCCTGGTTACAGTAGGTCTTAAAATGTATATATTCTCACTTGGATTACAAACCCTAACATTCTAATTTAATTCCACCAAGTGAAGTGCAAGAATCCAAATTATTGAAGTCCACCTTATCACAACCCGCACACCCGATTACCTAAATATACATGAACTTACGGTTAAAGCTCAACAGCTGGCCTCTGTAGCCCAGTTGGTTAGAGCGCTGCACCGGAATCACAGGGCCGTAGGTTCAATTCCTACCAGTGAGAGGACCTTGTGCTGCATTTTCCGCAGTTGTTCCTGGTTAGGTCTTAAAATGTATATATTCTCACTTGGATTACAAACCCTAACATTCTAACATTTGAAATTAAGGATTTGGAGGTTTTGCGATCACTGATAACTTGATAATAATATAAAACAAAACACTTCTATCTGCAACTTTTACTATCACTGATAACTTGATAATAATTTAAACCAGTCAAGTTGTAGTTTAAATAGAGAATAATACATGGGTGCACGAAATACCAGATTTATTTCGAGTGTTGAACATGAGTGCGGAGCGAACGAGTGAGATGTCATGTTCAACACGAAAAATAAATCTGGTATTTCCAACCACCCATGTATTTTTCTGTTTATTATATAAAGGACAGTCTTTGAAAAGCCATAATTTTTACAGAAAAGCGATAATTGAAAAGGCGATAATTTTCACATGTGAGATTATCATGAATAATTTCACATGTGAGATTATCATTTTTATCAGTGCTCGAAATCTCTTTAAAATACTCATTAATAATTCATAAACCTTGTGGCAAATCATGATCATGTCAGCCATAATATGTCACGTGGAGTGACTTTATATCTGATTAAACAGATGTGGCATTGTATAATTGTTCATCTTAATTAATTAGCATGGTTATACTACAAACCTCGAAATTCGCCTCGGCACTCGGCAACTGCCGACGAAATTGCCGAGGCAAGTTACGATTTTTCATAGTTTGCCTCGGCAAAAAAATGCCGAGGCAATTTCACCCGTTATAACCTTGAATTACAAACTACAGCGCCGGTTCGTTTTTCGGACCAATCTCGATACTCCCCAGTCTGAGTTATCTC
>CACRXK020011649.1:0-16052 GCA_902702795.2 Paramuricea clavata
CCACCCCAGAATAGCTATTCCAAGTCCAAGACATCCGAAGGTCCCATAACAATCTTAGGGGATTCCATGATAAAGATGATTAAACCACCTAAACTGAGACAACTGAGTCGATTAATAGGCGAAAAAGGCAACATCAAAACATTTCCTGGAGCAACAATTAACGACATGAACCACTACATACAACCCACAATGAAGAAACAACCCAAACTGGTGATTCTACATGTAGGGACTAATGACATTCAACGTTACGTAAAGAACCCGACGAAATTGTAGCCGAAATGAAATTCTTATATATATGTCAAGGTATCGTGTCCCAAAGTTTGTCAAAAATAGCTATTTCCGAAATAATTAAGAGACAGGACCCGGTTATCAACATTAAGATAGATAAAACTAATTCGTTACTAGCTAAGCTCTGTGGTAAATTCAAGTGGCAGTTTATTCGGCATACTAACGTAGATGCTTCTAAATTAAATGCATCTGGATTACATTTGAATAGCCAAGGAACGGCAATGTTAGCAAAGAACTTGATCGAATCCCTCAAGAATTGACTAAATGAACTCAAACCTAGCGATATTGACTATTTTTACAAAATTATAAAATCAATTAACATAGGTGGTAACACTAACAATATTGAATTAAGCACAATGTGCGAAACTAGAAAGTCAACCCTACGCTATGAGCACAACCCTACGCTATGAGAACAAAATTTAAATTATATTGACAATCAACAAGACCGGTTAGTTCCGGCTATCCGAGGCTTCAAAATAGCTTCTTTGAACATAACAAGTCTACCAAAACACATTGACGAACTTCGGATCTAAATGAATGATAAAGAAATAGATGTTCTTGCAATTAATGAAACACGAATGGACGATAGTGTGCCAATCGAGTCAATAGCCATTCAAGCAGTGGCGCCGTGGGACCCTTGTTTTTTTTTGGGGGGGGCAAGGGCTGTACTTTTCCGACAAACCTGAAAATAATTTCCGACAGGGGTACCGCAAACCTCCCGACGTTGTCAATTTTCCAAAAATTTCCGACAACATTCACAATTTTCCGACGGGCCCCCCTGCCCCCCCCCGGCCACGGCGCCACTGCATTCAAGGTTACAATTGGATTTCCAAAAACAGAAATAGATCTGGGGGTGGTATCGGTTTTTTCATTAGAGATTCAATAAATTTTCGACCTCGAACTGACCTGAATAATCATGATATTGAAATTCTTACAATACAAATTAGTAAACATAACGTTAAACCGTTCTTAATTACAACGTGGTATCGACCACCAAACGATCCAATTGACACCCTTTATAGATTTCAGAACTGTTTACAACTAATAGACAATGACAATAAAGAAAGTATTATCCTAGGAGATGTAAATTATGACTTCTTATCCACAAGTCTATCTCCCCAAGCTTCGGAACTCAAATTTATTACAGGACTGTATCAATATGAACAACTGATAAGTGAACCTACAAGAGTTACTAAACGGATACTCGGACATTAATTGATCAGTTTTATACAACAAATCCTGATAATATTATTTCAAAGGGAGTGTCAACTGTTTCCATTAGTGATCACTATCTTATTTATGGCATCAGAAAATTTAAGGTCTGCAAAGAAAATGCAAAAATAATCGAATACCGCGACTACAAACATTTCAACGAACAAATATTCTTGCGCGACCTACAAAATTACTTATCCGATTTTGACCTGGACCAACACGATCCAAATATATCTTGGCAGATTTGGAAGAATAAATTCTTCAGAATCTGGTACAACCATGCCCCAGTAAAAAGACGGAAAGTCGGCACTAAGCGGCTACCTTGGCTAACAACAGACCTAATTCACAATAAACAACATATTAATTTCCTACATAGGAAAGCTAGAACAACCAACACAACTGATGCCTGGTCTGTCTACAGAAAGGCAAAAAACCAATACAATAGGCAAATAAAAGATACAAAGTGCTCCTATTATCGAGGCAAACTACATAGCAATTCAGGAAATTTAAAACAAACATGGAAAACACTCAACGAATTGATGAATAGAAAGTCAACTAATAATAAAATCCTAGGAATGAATGATGAGAATGGTGAAGTAATTGACGAAACGCTGATCCCTAATGCCTTTAATAAATACTTTGTTGAACTAGGGGAAAACTTGCGAATAAAATTCCTCAATCGAATATTTTACCGGATAGTTTTCTCAGTGATGTACACCATCCAGCTAATGGGCTCCCTAGCTTTCAAGAAATTTCAGAAAATGCATGATGTTTTGACTCTTCTTCATGGTTTAGGGCCCAATAAAGCATCGGGAATCGATGGTATCTCCTCTCGTATCTCAAAATTTTCGGCAGCAGTTATTTTACCATCCCTAACATCAATATTCAACCAGTCAATCTTAACAGGCATATTTCCCAATGATTGGAAAATCGCTAGAATTACTCCGATCTTTAAGTCTGAAGCTAAAGATGAAATGACAAGCTACAGACCAATATCCGTTATATCAGTAGTTGCCAAAATTGCAGAAAAGCTGATTTATAACCAAATCTATAATTATTTACATAACTATAATCTACTTTCAAACTCCCAACACGGATTTAGACCACTTCACTCAACTGTTACAGCATTACTGGACAAAACCAACGAATGGTATACAAATATTGACATTGGGAAACTAAATGGGATTGTATTTCTGGATCTGAAAAAAGCATTCGATACTGTCGACCACAATATACTCTTAGACAAAATAGCAACTTATGGAATAAAGGGAATGGCACATCGCTGGCTGGAGTCGTATCTATCAAATAGGACCCAGTGCTGTTGTGTGAATGGCAAACTATCAAGTCCATCAATTATGAAAACAGGCATACCTCAGGGTTCTGGTTTAGGCCCATTGTTATTTCTAATTTACATCAATGATTTACCAAAATGTTTAAACGCCGGGACAAAACCAGATATGTTTGCGGATGATACCCAAATGCAACATCAAGTGACGATATCAAAGTTATCACTGAAACATTAAATAGAGATTTAAACAATGTTGCAAATTGGCTGTCCGCAAACAAATTAACTCTGAACAATAGTAAAACCGAATATATGATAATTGGTTCCAAGAAAAGGCTTAGTCAAGTGACTGCCGATCCTGCTATCAGTGTAGGTAACTTAGGAATTAAGAGAGTTGAAATGACAAAATCATTGGGCCTAATGATAGAACACATTTCAAAAAAGGTCACTTCAGGCCTTGCTATTCTCAGACGACTCCGGGATACAGTCGAATTCAATACCTTAATAACAATATACCAATCCATAATTCAACCTTATTTCGATTATTGTGCTCAAGTGTGGGGTTGCTTAGGGAAAACATTAGCAGCTAAAGTCCAAAAATTACAAAACAGAGCGTTTCGAATAATCACTCGTGAGAATTATACGACACGATCGGCTGATATATTAAACAAGCTAAAAGTTCCGAACCTCGAAAAAAGAAGAATGCAACAACTTTCAATTCTCATGTACAAGGTGAAAAACAAATTGGTCCCCGATTACTTGTGTGATATGTTCACAAATGTTGGTGATGTACACGACCATAACACAAGACAGTCGGGAGCCGATTTGACATTGCCTAAACCAAAAACAAATAGTATGAAAAATGCATTCTCCTACAGATCGAGGTGCGGAAGTCTGGAACTGCCTTCCTGCATCGGTAAAAGCATCAACAACTATTGCTAATTTTAAATCTAAGTTGAAGCATGCAAATTAACATCAAGTGATCCTGCCATTGTTTCCATCTACCTAAAATAATTTTCTTGTAATTATTTCTTATTTCTGTTTGTGTGAGCACGGCCGGTTGGAAGATCACCTTTTTTTCTTTTTATATCTTGTACATAATTAATGTTAGTATAGGTGAAATTGTACCGTGTTGAAATATAGTTCATAATAATAATAATAATAATAATAATAATAATAATAATAATAATAATAATAATAATAATAATAATAATAATAATAATAATAAAAGGCTGGTCACTTTGACCGTTTAATTGGACTAATTGGGACAAACGCTGACAGAAATCAATCGAATAACGCGAACTTCGGCTGTCGCATCGTCGCCAAATTACGTTACACCGGAAGAGCGATAATTTTTACATAATATACTTTTCTTTAAAGAATTGAACAATATCTTCCTGCAGAAAATGCCAATTGAAACTTACAAATGTCTAATCTTCCGAGGTTTGTGACCGGTATGAATTCATGGCCTTCAAATTCGAATTACACGCTGCATTGTCATTGGTCGGCTTTCAAAACAACAACAGGACATTTCCGGTAAGAGAGCGAACGTTTGGGGAGTTAGCACAGGGAGCCCCACTATGAGTTATGATTGAAATAATATTGTATTTATTTTTAAAAACCTACTTGAATCCCTTGATAATCGATTATTTCGCTGACAAGTAAGGACCGCGAGCGCGAAAAGATGAAGGCGGCGAAAGAAGGGAGAATTAAACTAAAGGGTTGAAACATCGATTACATGACATTTCTAAATGCCTTAAAATTCACAATGTGTTTTCGAATATTTTTTTTGCAGATTCTATGTCTTTTTGGATATATCTTCACAACTGATGTAGTAGATTCAATAAACGATTGATTTTTCGTATGTTTTTACATGAAACACTCGAAGGGTTTTTTCGCACAATGTGTTCCATAAGTAGGTTGTTCTCGTGCCGTCAAGTATAATGAGTCCGAGCCGTTTAAAAGGTTTACAGAACTTCGAGAGAAGAAATAATGGATGATCAAGGGATTCAAGTACGTTTTTAAAAATAAATACAATATTATTTCAATCCTAACTCACATTGGGGCCCCGTGCGAAATTGCCGGAGAACACTCCTACTTATGTAACACATCAAACGATGACCCGCCAAAGTTTCAACCCTTTAATTTAATTCTCCCTTCTTTCGCCGCCTTCGCCTTTTCGTGCCCGCGGTCCTTACTTGTCAGCGATCATCTATACTTCGTGAAACGTCATGTAGAGTGATAGTATAATGATTCCCAGCAGTTGAAAATTTTTACAGAATTTCGAGAGAAGAAATAATCGATTATCAAGGGATTCAAGTAGGTTTTTAAAAATAAATACAATATTATTTCAATCATAACTCATAGTGGGGCCCCTTGTGGAGTTAGCGAATGGCCTCTGCGAATGTCCTGTTGCTGTTTTGAAAGCCGACCAATGACAATGCAGCGTGTAATTCGAATTTGAAGGCCATGAATTCATACCGGTCACAAACCTCGGAAGATTAGACATTTGTAAGTTTCAATTCGGCATTTTCTGCAGGAAGATATTGTTCAATTCTGTTAAAGAAAAGTATATTATGTAAAAATTATCGCTCTTCCGATGTAACGTAATTTGGCGACGATGCGACAGCCGAAGTTGTTGCATCGCCATGCCTTTCAAACATCATGGATACGATGTATCAATACATCTATATTTATTGATATTCTCAATAGATTAATAATTGGATTGATAGATTAAAATCCCATGGTGGTAAAAGTAGCTAAGAGGCATACAGTGACTTAGCATTAATAGCTTAAATTGTCATGATAGTGTTAATTTAAAGGTAACTCTATATTCTAGTGGATACGCGGATACGCAGTCAAATTTGAGAACGAGGCATGCAGTTAGATTAGCATTAGATCACATTTTCATGCTACAGGTAGCTCTATATTTTAGTGGATACGCGGATACGCAGTCAAGTAGTTATTTTGAGATTAAGGCGACAGTTAGTTAGCATTAATAGATTAAATTCTCGTGCTATACAGAACTTAAATGTGGTGTAATATGTAAATATGTTCCTCACAACCGGACATTGGTGTTTGACAAATTATGATTAATTAGCGTGGCTGGGAGAAACATTTTTATATTATAAAGCACACTAAGCATAATATTAAACATTAAAAGTCTTGCATGATATTTCCTTTATACAATTATAGCACAATTCGTAATATTGTCTTAGTAATTAGTTAGTTGTTTATATTAGAACGATGCAATAAGATCTGGTATATATGTATCCAGTGAAATAGTGGCCGGGCTACATGATATGATATTACTAGTGGAAGGGTATTCTGCAATACTTCTATTTGTGGAAAGTGGACTTGATGGTCGCTTTGAATCTTCCAGTATTTCCTTGCACGCTAATTATCTTATCCTGATTCTCTTCAATTGGGATGATATATAGTTTTAACTCGTAATAACAGCAGGGCCGGATTAACGTTGCGCGAGGCCCGCGGCAGATTTTAGCGCGAGGTCCCTCAACCCCCGTTATGAAAACCTTTGCAATTCAAAGACACACAAAATTGTTAAATAATTGCTTTTAATATTTCAATTGATTGGCATCAATAATAAACAATTGCCTGCCTGGCCCAGTTGTTGGGTCAACAAGTATAAACAGGATCATATATAACAGATCAGCGCAACTGGAGATTACATGCATACGAGTATTGTATATTTTCCTGGGGTAAACTGCCAATTCTAGGGGCCCTAATGCGCGATGTCCCTAATTCGCGAGGCACCTAAAATGGGCGTATCCCAATAGAAAATAGGCGCGTTCTCGTAAAAATGGGCGTGGCACAGTAAAGCGCGAGGCCCCATAAGCGCGAGGCCCGCGGCATCTGCCGCATCTGCCACGTGGTTAATACGGCCCTGAATAACAGTTCTGGAGTATTTTCGGAACCAGAAAAACAAGTTTGTAGATTTACTATGGCATCGCGAAGCAAATCGTTCATCTTTCTACACGTGGTTGAAGAAGAACAACGTGGAGTGATGGATATATGGTGCACTAGTGGGTTACGAAGGGGTCCGACTCAATCTCGTTCCCCGAGCCTGCGATCCTCGGGAAGGAATCGAAGGCTCTGGGATAATCCGTTACCGGAAGCCAAGAATCCTGGCTAAGATTGAACTACGCATTCCATTTCAATGGCCAATCAGATTCCTCCCTGAAACGGATTATCCCAGAGCCTCGCGTTCCTTCCCGAGGATCGCAGGCTCGGGGAACGAGATTGCGTCCGACTATCAATGAGAAGTCAGACTGTCTACGGAAAAAAAATTTGCGGCGCCGCCACTGCAACTATAAAAGGATAAATAAACACAGTAAAAACTCATGAGTCACATGCACTATCACTTATTGTTTAAAAATATTCATGGAATCGCGTTGCTCTAATATGCTATTTCTATGGGTTTTGTTAAAAACCATTAGTTGATAGTTGCAGCCTTCCATTTTAGACGAGTCACCATCACTTATTGTTTAAAAACATGAAAATCGTGTTTCGTGCCCAAATGCTGCCTATATATATGCAATTTCTATCGCGTTTGTTAAAAACCATTAGCAGATTCGTTATTGGCAAAGACATACACTGTAAATTTTAATCACACTGTATTCTATTTTTCTATTTTACGTTTTATGGCCTTTATCACAAATATTTAAAGTGATAAAATACTTCAGATTGATCGCTATTAATATGAATTTGGTTTATATTATTGTGTTCACATTACATATATTTAACTTTTGAAGGGGGTCCAAATCCGCCAACGGGGGTCCGTATTTACTAGTAGACTTGGACCCCCGGGGGTCCATATCCACTAGTGGATTTGGACTCGGGGGTCCAAATCTACTAGTGGATATGGACCGGGGGTCCAAATCTACGGGGGTCCAAATCAACTAGGACACCCGTGTGGATATACACTCAGAGTAACATCACAAGCATCTTATTCACCTGAGTACATTACACCAACACAGCAAATATCATGATTGTTAGATTACACTGATATCGAAGGAACTGGACTCAGTTCCGAAATATTACATACTCGAAACGACCTGACCGCGTAGCTCAGTCGGCAGAGCATTGGGCAAGCTAGTATTCGAAAGGTCGTAGGTTGATTCCTACCGTGGCCAGGCATATTTTTCAAGCCTGCCCGGTGTGGATATACACTCAGAGTAACATCACAAGCATCTTATTCACCTGAGTACATTACACCAACACAGCCAAATATCATGATTATTAGATTACACTGATATCGAAGGAACTAGACTCAGTTCCGAAATATTACATACTCGAACCGACCTGACCGCGTAGGTCAGTTGGCAGAGCATTGGGCTAGCATTCCAAAGGTCGTAGGTTCGATTCCCACCGTGGCCAGGCATATTTTCAAGCCTGCCCGGTGTGGATATACACTCAGAGTAACATCACAAGCAATAACAAGTTGTTGGAACAAAATACAAAACAAGTGAAACTCCAAAAATCGATAACATTTTTAACATTGGACTATATTTCAGTCATCATCAGGATAAACTAGCAAGGTTATATATCAAAAGCAGTATTTATATGAAGAAATATGATACAATTATTAGGTTGATTATTAATGAATGAATTAAATATGATTAGTTCTTTAGAAGCCGCTTTAAGTCCATGATTAAGTTCAGGTTTATATCTTTGCTTCTAAAGAACTAATCATATTTAATTAATTCGTTAATAATCAACCTAATAATTGTATATTTCTTCATATAAATACTGCTTTTGATATATAACCTAGCTAGTTTATCCTGATGATGACTGAAATATAGTCGAAACGTAGATAAATAAAAATGTTATCGATTTTTGGAGTTTCACTTGTTTTGTATTTTATTAAAATACTCAGTGGTTCTAGAAATTTTTGTTGGAACAACTTGTAACAAGTCTGTTGAACTCAACAACCTTGTAGCATGCGCAAGTTGTCAACAAGCCGTTCACAACTTGTCAACAAGCTGGGAACAAGCAGTGCGAACACATCCTGTTGACAAGTTGTTGGAACAGCATTGCTACAAGTCTGCTGCAGGTTTGTTACAACTTGTGGACCCTTTTTTACGTGTGTAGCATGCGATTCGCTTTGAGAACTTACATTTGGACTTACAACTTGTGCTAAAGAAAGTTAAGAAACATCATTTGATGATTCAGGCCATTCTCTGATCAATCTTGTTGCCTCTTGCAACAAAGAAACAGCACGCTATTGACTTAAATTGGCTTCGCTTTCGGCCATGCTGGAATTACAATTTCCCGCTTGCTTTTCCCGCTATGCCGAATGACTATTTCAATAATGACTGTTTCACGCCGAATGAAACTCAATACTGTTTCACGCCGAATGAAATTTCAATACTGTTTCACGCCGAATGAAATTTCAATAATGACTGGACTTAATAAATGGGACTATAATAAACAGAATATTCGGAAAAAAAGAAAGAAGCTAAAATCGAGAAATTTGGCGTAAAAAGAGCCAAGTTGGCAACCCTGGTTTGGCACCCCCTGTCCCCCTTCGCACTGGGTCCTTGTAGATTTACTTGGCTACGATTTTTTTGTGGAAAACAAGGTGCTTCTATATTTATTTGACAAAAGATCATGGCCGTAAATAATATATTTGACGATAAAATAAAGTCCCCAGCTCTGAGTCCCCAGGAAACGTTAGAGTTTGACTCTTTTTGGCTTATTTTGATCTTCAGTTTGCCTTATTCTGTCTCTGACCTGCTTGCAACAAGACAAAGAACCAACAAGACTAATCAGAGCACTGAAAGTCATCAAAAAGAGATAAGGTGAGAATTTTAACTCAAATTCCTTTTGTTTCTGTTGAGAAAGCAATGGGTTTGTGGCCTAAGTGTTGTACGCGCCAATAGTGGTTGGCACTGGTTGCTGTAAAATGTCAGCCGACAGGCGGTTTGTTTTGAAATCTGACTCTAAAAAAAAAAATATTTTTTTAAATTAATTTGAAATAAGTCCTTTATATAAAGGATCAATTGCATAGGCGCACAGGTCGGGGGGGCAGTTGACCCCAGTCCAAAATGAAGTCAGGCAAATTATAAACGTAATTCTGGCAAAAATTGGGAGAAATAACTTGAGGGATAAAACACGGAAACGGAATTCCGGCATTACGGAACGGAGGATAAAACGCGGAATTGCGGAAACGGAAAAGAGGATAAAACGCGGAAAAGGGATAAAACGTGGGGAAAGGGATAGAACAGGATAAAATATAGAATAAAAAGGGAAATTATTATAATAAACAGATCATTCGCCTGCAATAAGAATCTTGTATCATTTTATTAAAACAATTAAAACTACATTTACATTGTCGTAGAGAGTTTGGACTAAGTGTGCCATTTAGATACCGTCTGTCGATTCATAGTTGTAAACATTTACGGGGTACTGAACGTACTAAAAAGCTAGATAACATGCATGACTTAAACGTAGAGTACAAATGTTGAACTCAAATACTACGTATTGTTTTGTTAAATTGTGATGTATACAAGAAAATTTAATGCAATATTGACTCATGAGCTATTGAAGTTTTCAATTGATTTTTTTTTAAGATAAAAGACCGGACATAAGATTCACAAAGCAAATTTCAGTTACTAGAATATCAAACATAGGCGTACGTGGCGGGGGGGGGGAGGGCAGGGGCAGCTGCCCCCAGTCAAAATGAAGTCGGGCACATTATAAACGTAATCGGGTAAAAATATGGGGGGGGGGACTTTAAAAAGAAGACTATGACGTATGCTTGTGTTTTGTTGAAATTATCGTTAAGGCCCATTTACACGGTACGATTAGTTGTATACGATTCTTACTCTGGCGTATGTGATCGAATAAACACGCGTACAAACGTCACATTTCAAATTTCGCCATTAGCGAATGAGCAATAACGTGGCATTAGCACTCGTTTTCATTCGTCAGAATGACAATCGTATACAACTAATCGTATCGTGTAAATGGGCCTTTAGGGTTCGCTGTGGCATAATCAATATAATATATGCAAAATGGCGCGTAAAGAAACGTTTTCTGTACGTTGAGATGTAATATGTCTTGTGTAATATGTTCAAATTTGTCCTGAGTTTATATTAAATATTACGATAATACAGTCCATCGAAGTTTTTATAACATGGTCCTTTGAGAGCCGGATTACCGGCAATTCTAAATATATTATCACGGAGAATATTGGATTTGAGCCTGTGGTTTATTCAACTGAAACATTTCGAGTTGGAGTTACCACCTGCATCACCCGATAACCCTGGGGGGCATCCAGCTGTCCAACCAATCAATCATGTAGCACAAGTAAAATTGCCAAAATTAATCCTTAAAAGGTTTTCTGGGGATCCTAGTCCATGGAACCCATTCTGGGATACATTTGAAGCCTCTATCCACAACAATCCCTCCTTAGCACCGATTGATAAATTCAATTATCTCAAGTCTTTCATGGACGGAGCTGCTGCTGAATCCATTGCTGGATTGTCTTTAACTAATGCTAATTATGAAGAGGCAATTGTTATTTTGAAATCAAGGTTTGGGAACAAACAGCAAATTATAAATCGACATATGGATATTCTGCTAAATCTTCCATCAGTTAATTCTGAAAACAACCTGAAGGGTTTGCGCCAACTTCATGATACGGTGCAATCACACATTAGAAGCTTGAAATCTATGGGAGTAGCCCCTGAATCTTATGGTAGCCTTCTTTCTTCAATGTTAATGTCCAAGCTACCAACAAATCTACAGCTGGTTGTTAGCAGAGTGGTTAAGGAAAACGAATGGAATTTGGACAAACTATTAAATACCTTGCAGCAAGAGTTAGAAGCCAGGGAGAGAATTAAGGTACCTGCAACCAACAAGGATTTTAAGAAATATCACGGTTCAGCCTCAGCATTGATGGCCGGTAATAATCCAAGTTGTACTTACTGCAGGGGGTCCCACCCATCAAAGGACTGTACAACTGTGACTAGTCCTGCTGCTCGTCAAGATATTTTACGGAAGACGGGAAGATGTTTTGTGTGCCTAAGAAAGGATCATATCAGTCCAAGTTGCAAGTCAACAACACGGTGCTACTCGTGTAAGGGGCGACATCATGTTAGCATATGTAAGGGTAAGAAGCCACCTCCACCACCTCCTAGGGACCCTCCTGAGGAACATGGGCAAAGCGGATCCAACAAGTCAAAGGAAGGTCCTAGTTTGGGAACCCATCCTGACGCAACTGTCTGTCACACAACCTCATCGAACTGTGTCCTTCTCCAAACCGCAAGAGCAAATATATATAACCCAGATAATCCTGATGGTCCCAAGGTCAAAGCGAGACTAATCCTGGATGGCGGCAGTCAGTGCTCGTACGTCAGCAGTGCACTGACGGGAACTCTCGGTCTGCAGTCAAAGAGTCAAAGGTCGGTAAACATAAAAACATTTGGCTCTAGCGAGACTAATGCTCAAGTTATTGATGTGGTGAATCTTGGAATAGAAACTGCCTATGGAGCAAACATTGAAATGTTAGCATTTACTGTGCCATTAATTTGTCAGCCATTAAAGAACCAATTCGTGTCAAATGCTAGCAAGACCTACCCTCATCTCGCCAACCTCCACCTAGCTGATTACTCATCTGGGCAACACGATGCGAAAGTGGATATCCTGATCGGTTCAGATCATTACTGGAAGATCGTGACCGGGAAAACCAGACAAGGAGATAGTGGTCCGACTGCCATTCAAACAAGGCTTGGTTGGGTTCTCTCTGGGCCTGTTGGAAACGAACCGCGGCAATTAACCCACACCAGCAATCTTGCTACAATCCACACCCTCAAATGTGCCTCCGAAGAAGTTGAGTGTAAGAATGATGTCCTTGTACAAGAACTGAAGAGATTTTGGGACTTAGAAACTCTCGGTATTCAACCAGTGTGTGTACGAAGAATTCCTAGAAAGCATTAAGTATGAAAATAATCATTATGTGGTCAATTTGCCATGGAAACCTGATCATGCTGAACTGCCTGATGACTATGATCTTAGCAAGAAACGTCTATTAGGGTTGCTGAAGCGATTGCGTAATGAGCCAGAAGTCCTTAAGGAATATGACAATGTGATAAGAGATCAGCTTAACAAAGGAATCGTGGAGTCTGTGCCCGAACCAAATGAAGAAGCAAAGAGAGTGCACTATTTACCTCATCACGCAGTTATCCGTCAGGATAAGGCAACAACCAAATTGCGAGTAGTGTACGACGCCTCGGCGAAGTCAAGAGGACCTTCGCTTAATGACTGTCTGTATAGTGGTCCCTCGCTGACTCAGAACATTGTTGACATTATGCTAAGATTCCGTGCATACAAGGTGGCCTTAACGGGAGATATCGAGAAGGCCTTTCTCATGATTCATGTAGCGGAGTCTGATAGGGATGCATTGAGATTTCTGTGGTTCGATGATATACACAGCCCAAACCCTAAGATTATCCCACTTCGATTCACCAGAGTAGTGTTTGGCGTATCCTCCAGTCCTTTTCTACTAAACGCCACAGTCAAACAACACATCGAGCAATACCGGGAAGATGACCCTAGTTTCGTGGAAGCTGTTCTGAATTCGATCTATGTGGATGATCTTATTTCCGGAGGTGAAAATGTGGACAATGCATTCAAACTCTATGAAGATTCAAGGAGCCGATTGGCAAAGGCTAACTTCAATTTGCGAAAGATTACCACGAACTCTAAAGAACTCCAAGAGCGTATATGCCAAACCAACCAACTAGTGACAGTGAACAATGCATCTGACGGAAGTAACATGGCCAGAGCTGATAGCAACAAGTCCCAGCAGTTGGTTCAGGAGGAGCAGTCATCTTACACCGGAAGTACGTTGGGTCCTCCCCTTCCAGCAAGCGATGACAAGCAGAAAATTCTCGGAATCTTATGGGATTCTTACGAGGACAATCTTATTATTGATATCAAGGATGTTGCAGATTTGGCGCAGATGGTTCAAGCTACGAAGAGAAATGTGATCAGTGTTTCTTCCAAGATTTATGATCGTATGGGGTTTATATCCCCATTGACAATCAATTTCAAGCTGTTGTTTCAAGAACTTTGTCTGGCGAAGGGTGACTGGGACCATCCACTTGAAGGAACACTGAAATGCAATTGGCAGAAATTAGTTGATAACCTAAAGGATGTCCAACCTGTTGTTATTCCGAGATGCTATATTTCTGACATACACGAGCAAGTTGTATCCTACGAGCTTCACGGGTTTTGCGATGCCTCTATCAAAGCATACTGCTGCCGTAATATACCTCAGAATCATCACACCAAATGCCTCTTATGTCCAGTTGGTGATATCGAAGGCAAGAGTGGCACCCTTAACTAAACAAACGATCCCAAGGTTGGAGTTACTGTCAGCGCTCGTGCTTGCCAGATTAATGAACGTTACTCAGAAAGCCCTGAAGTCTGTGATTGAAATCTCGAAGGTGCAATGCTGGATGGATTCTAAGGTTGCATTATATTGGATTACGCAGCAAGAGAAGGAATGGAAACAATACGTACAGAGTCGAGTGGAAGAGATTAGAGCGCTGGTTCCTGTAGAGTATTGGAGTCACTGCCCAGGTGCAGAAAACCCCGCAGACATTCCGTCACGTGGTATCCTGCCTACTCAACTAGCATCATCTACATTGTGGTGGTCTGGCCCAAAATGGTTGTCCGCCACAGAGAGCCCTGCTAAAGTGTCGAATTGAGAGATGAAGGCCAAGGACCAGAGGACTTTAGACAAAGAGACACTTTCAACGATGATAGTGCATGGATCGAAAGATTCCATAAGCAATGTTATTAACTGTAAGGACTACAGTAGCCTGGGTCGTTTGCTAAGAGTAACGGCTGTTGTCTTGAAGTTCATCAAGCTACTAAAATCGAGAGTTAAACAGGAAGATCCTCCAACAAACTCGGAAGTTACAAGCACCGACATCGAATTAGCTCGAGTTCTATGGATCAAGGAACTGCAGGAAGAAATGAAGTTGAACGAGAATTCTGGAACCGAGACCTCGGTCTGTTTACTGATGAAATTGGAACCGTCCGATGTAAGGGACGACTATCTAACTCGAACTTGCCATATTCAGCGAAGTATCCAATCCTGTTAGAAACAGCTCATTAATTACCTTACCACACTAATCGTACGGGATTGTCACGAGCGGGTAATGCATGGGGGAGTAAAGGCAATATTGACAGAACTTCGATCGAAATTCTAGTTAGTCCGTGGAAGGAACTTTGTAAGAAATCAATTGTGTCACCTGCAAGAAGCAAGATGGTAGAGCATACAAGGCACTTAACTCTCCGCCATTGCCGGAGTTTAGAGTAAAGGAAGCACCACCGTTTACGTACGTTGGCTTAGACTACGTCGGTCCTTTATATGTGAAATCTACGAACGATTTAGACGAGAAAGCATGGATTTGTTTGATTACCTGCTGTGTTTCTAGAGCGGTACACCTTGAAGTTGTTCCCAACATGACATCACAAGCCTTCCTGAGGAGTTTTAGGAGATTTACGTTACGACGTTCGACGCCATTGCTTGTCGTTTCGGACAACGCGAAAACCTTTAAGGCTGCGTCCAAAGAGTTAATGACACTCATGCGTGATCCTCAAGTGAAGAAATATTTCTTGCAGCAACGAATGCGTTGGTCGTCTAATCTGGAGAAAGCCCCGTGGTGTGGAGGTTTCTTTGAGCGGAAAAAAACCATCGGAAAGGCAAGATTGTCTTATGACGAGCTAGTTACAGCTGTCACGGAAGCAGAATCGATCCTGAACAGTCGACCCAAATCCTATGTATCCTCCGAGGACGTCGAGGAACCCCTCACCCCAGCCCATCCTCTGAGCGGAAGACGGATCCTGAGTTTACCTGATCGTCATCAAGAGAACCCTGAAGATGAAGATTTTCTAGTCGACCTATCGACGAATGACCTCAACAAATGAGTTCGCTATCTAAATGACATTATTGAACACTTTTGGCAAAGATGGCGGACGAGTATTTGGTAGAACTGAGAAATGCACATAAGAGTCCTAAGAAAACAGTAGAGAAATCTTCTGTGGAAGTTGAAGATATTGTACTAGTTCACGACGAGACCCATCCGCGTAGTTTCTGGAGAATTGGAAGAATAAAGGGACTTGTCAATAGCACGGCTGATGGGAAATCGAGAGGTGCAGTTGCACAAGTCATGAGCAAGAAAGGGAAAGTTACTACATTAAGGCGTCCATTACAGCTGTTATATCCTAT
>CACRXK020011650.1:2095-16052 GCA_902702795.2 Paramuricea clavata
CAATCGGGAACCAGGATATGTCCAAATGTTGCTCTTGATACTTCCTATATGCCATAACTTCGCTCTCATTGTCATGTAGAAAAGTATAGCCAAGTTAGAGTTAAACGTTTCGAAGTTTGGGCGAATTGGAAAATTCATCACGGCGCAATTTTAATACAAGTTTCTCGGGTTTGTGTTGTGTTTACAGTTTACATTCAGAAGTGGTTGCTCAAACAGCAAATTAGTTTACTTTGAAGCTAATATTTCGCTTTCTAAGCCACAGTATTATATAAAATTTTCTGTCTTCCGAGTTCTGTTGTCTTATAAAGATAAACCGTTCAAATTTCAGCGAAATATATTCGGCATTTGATGCTGTCTGGCTAAGATTCATACAGTACATAAAATATGCCAATCCTGTCCGCGTTTTAAATATATTAAACCGAACATCTTTAATATCCAAATCTGATCATTAACGGTAGTATTTCGTCGCTTGGCGTAAGAACTACAACGTCTATGAGCAGGCTAGAAATTTCAGGGCATAAATGCTAATATTATCATAATCATACGATAATGTAAAACATGTATCCATATAATAGGTTCGTCACATGAAAAGCTTTGACTTTGTATGAGCCTATCGGTCGAACCTGTGTCGCATAATACGAAATATGACTTGCTGTATTTTGTGCCATGTCTAACCATGCATATAGTCAAACTTAATCGTTTTAGATAGGCTACTGCGTTGAACAGTTCGATGACTAAACAGTAAACTCGGCCTAAGGGCCTGTTCATATGATCCCGCTTACCGGGACGTCTCGCTTACCGAGACGAATATTTCCGTGCGTTCATATGGAGTATTTCGTCCCGCTTGCCGAGATGAAATTACATTGTAGTTCTATAATTAGCGTATGCAAAACTTCTACATTTCAGTCAAGCAACACAAATACTTGGCGATTTTACTGTTTTTCTTCGTTTATTTACAAGAAAAAGTATAGCTTCAGGTGGTTATTTAATGCTTGTTTACAAAACAAACATAAAACCAAGTAAAAAGTGTTAAATTAAACCGGCAAGACTTGTTTCACTTCATCCCGGTAAGCGGGCTGGCGTGTTCATATGGAAAAATTTTCATCCGCCTACCTATGATCTCGGCAAATTCAAACGAGATCTCGGCAAGCGGGCCAGCTCGCTTTCCCATATGAACACAATGCAAAATTTTATAGGAAAATAGATAGGCGGCGAGATCATCGGTAAGCGAGACGTCCCGGTAAGCGGGATCACAGGCCCTAATAGAACTTTAACTATTTTGATTGAATATTGAGTTACCAATTGACGATAATTAAGAATAGTTAACTGTGATTGCTTACCTTGGTTAACTTGTGTACTATTTTCACTATATGTCTCCTCTGTCACCTTTTCTCCTCTTCTCAAACGAGCTACTTTTAAAACACTAGTTGTTGTCTTTAATCTTTATATTTATTTCATTAGCTTTTGAGGGTTTTCCCCAACAGTGTTCTGGGATTCCCCGCATTGCGTGGTTTCAGACTGGCTGGTGCGGTTTACAACAATGGTTTCTTAAATATTATTGAATAATTTGCAAAATTACAATTTAGATATCTTTTGTGCGTGATCTGAGGACGCTAGCTGTTAAGAAATCGATTCACAAAGTTTATCTAATGATTTATAATTATGTGGAACTTTCATTCAGTCGGGAATTCCCCAAATGTAAATTAACTGTAATATAATGTGAATTTTCTTAGTTTTTATGTGAGTTAAATTATCTAAGAGACTAAGAAATAGGTAACCTACTAGGTATTAAATAACATACCGCAATAACCTGCGTCATTGCATGTTTTGTCGGTTGAAAACAACTTAAAATACGATAAATACTTTCAATTCGCAACGAATTTGTATTTGCATTGCTAATATGCCATTATTCATATATGTATATTGTGTGACAGTTATTGCCGTAACGCGGTAACGGAGATTTCATAAGAGTTACAAGTCACGCAACCTTGGTTAGCTATAATGCTTTTTCAGCACTATCATCTATTCTTTTGAATTTATTAAAACATAGTTGGAACACTCATCAAAATTAATGTTAATCTTCTTAGTGTATAGAACTTGAAATTTCCCCCGTAAAAATGCGTGAGTGCCAACTGGCTCATGAACGTTGAACTCTCATGCTCGTTTCACCGAGGCTTTATATGCATATTGCGAGACAATATTGCTTATATTATGTTCAGTTAGCCAGTATAGAAGCTACAGTATGTTCATAATTAAGCGAACTTAGCGAAGCAAACTCTGAATTCGAGTACAGTATAGTAACATTTATTGGTGAATTGATTTGGTGAATGGATGACGTACGAGGCAGGACGCCGTCTCAATTTCAGACAAGATTGAGAGCTAAGGAGTTGATTACTGTAATAAAATGAAGCTTTTTAAAATAACCTAATATACAAATGGCTAAGTTCGGGAAAAACGATCTGGTATCAGCTATGAGGCAGATTGATACTAGCTGCTATAACACTGGCTGTCTGGCCAACTGTAGCGTGATTATGACATGCATAACTCACGTTTGAAATTGCCTGCAATACAACCTGCTAACTTTACAGTAGAGTTTGAAATTACGAAATAGACTTCATAAAAGTGATGACCAAAGTTACGTGAAATCAACTCTAAAGTCTAAACATTTACACTGCCATATGCAGTCGCACAATGGCCTGCAAGATGTAACTTTATATTCAGAGTATCATGCGAAATATGTGTATATGCGTGCGTGATTGTGCAGGAATACAGTACTAAACATTATGCTGCATTATATACAGTATATTTACCTGACAAGTGCTCCAAATCAGCCACAATCAAGTTAGTAAATACGTATATTTATATATATATATATATATATATATATATATATATATATATATATATATATATATATATATATATATATATATATATATATATATATATATATATATATATATATATATATATATATATATAAGATTTGGTTTCGTTGGTTATAAAAACTTTTGGTAAAGTGCTCAATGGAAAACCAGAGCATTTTTAAATTAAGGTACAACAATCAACAAAATCCACTAGGCATCTTTATAAAGATGCCTAGTGGATTTTGTTGATTGTTGTACCTTAATTTATATATATATATATATATATATATATATATATATATATATATATATATATATATATATATATATATATATATATATATATATATATATATATATATATATATATATATATATATATTATAGCGGTCTGGAAATTATGAAATATATATATGAAAACAACAACTCAACTAGACTTTATATATGTCAACCTAAACGGTGATCAGAACGGAATTTGAATACGCTGTATGTAAGTTCAATTAATTCCGCTCGGCCAGAGTCAACTTTATCTTGGCAACACAGTGTCGCGTTTCAAGATCCCAATATTCAATGACTGAACAACTCCCGCAGGTAGTATGGTACTTTAGGGAAAGCCCCTACAAGGGAAATTCCCATTACTCGCGTTGACCTTGAAAAGCACACGAACCGAAACTAGAAGTTAACAATCGGTTAATTCTTTACTTTAATTCTTAAACCTTTTTTCAAGCGAGAGACATGTTGTACGAAATAATACGAGTGCATGGCAGATGTCGGTAAGTTGAACAGTAGACTTTCTGTACTGTCTGTAGTATAAATACAGGTGATAGTCAATATGGATCTCACGACAATTGTCATTTGATTAAATTTACCAGAATATAACACTTGTTTCTTGAAGGTTCTCACGGATATTAATTGAAATTAGTGACATTACAGATATTGACAAAGTTTGGCAGTTTCCCATATATAATAATTATATACACCTTTTGAGTTATGGATTTCATGGAGAGTATAGTGAGAGTGTGTTTCTTGGAGAGTATAAAGTCAGTTTTTATTCAACAGTCACTTTTAAATAGCTGCATGTTACAAGAGAACCACCTCTCATGGCCAGTTCTCTCATCAGTGTTTAGATCTGAAGGACTATATCCGACTATGATTGTAGATATAGCAAGTATGGTTCATGTAGCAAGTACTTTTAGACAATGTAAAGTTGACCGGAATTAAGAGCTAGCAGAGTTTGAACTCGCACACTGTATGCATATGATATGCATGCATATATGCTGAATAATCTATATCGCAACTGTTTAATTAATAATGACTCAACAATCATTATAATACTAATTAACGTATACATGCATTTAAGGGAAATTCCCATGCAAGGGAAGTCGCATTACCCTCAAAAGCATACAAAGCGAAAATGAAAGTTAATAATCGGGTGAATTTTGTTCATTGAACCTTTTTTGAAGCTATAGAGACACGTATGAAATATTATAAGTGGACGATGTCTGGTCACGGTAGGACAGTGAGAAAAACTCGACAATCTGTTGTCAACCTAAAGTTGACCCGAGCGATTTTTGAACTCTGAATATCTATAGACCCCAATATTGATGACTCAACAATCCCTGTAATATTAACATTTAGGGGGAAAACTGCATAGTTCGAATAGTTCGATAAACTAAAATTTTCGCAAAATTTGTAGATCTAGTTTGAGCTTAACCACCGTTTAAGCTATACGGGCTTGATACAACCTGCCCCAGCTGTTAAAGCCACCTCTCCGCCACAGCCAATTTTGTAGACGCATTGTTCAAAAGGCAATTAATTTAACCCAGGATTAGCGCTAACACAGTGTTAAAAATCCTTAACCCTGGGTTAGCTAATCCTGCATGAGTTAATTTGTCGCTGTCAAACGTGGATTATAGTGGTGCGAATAATTATCCATGGGTTAAAACCACAGAATAAAGATCAGTAACAGAAGTGCCACTCAGCGGTGCAACGTGTCCTCGTTTTTTTATGCAAAAATATGCAACTGCATACTGGCCAGAAGGCGGAGCAGGCAGCCAGTACAGCGTGTTTATGACATTGACTAGGGACCTTAAGTATGTACGACGCGTCGCGGCAACGCGACGACGACAGCCAAAACAAATAAATTATTGCGAAGAAGAGTTGTTGTGTATTATCCACTGCATGTATATATGAATTGAGTTCAGTTTGAAGAGATTATAACAAAGGCTTTATGGTTAAAAACACGTCTGCTGAGCAAATTTGTAGTTTCACTTGTCGCGTCTTGACATGTTTGCGTTGTACACAAGACGTGAAAACCTGTGGTTTGCCGTTGTAAAAAGCCCTAACACAACGTCTCTAACTCCCGTGGGGCTTTTAATTATTCATTTCTTTTGTACGAGATCAGGAATACCATTGTGTGAATAGCCGTCGTCGTCGCGTTCCCGTCCTGTTTGCTTAAGGTCCCTACTGGCTATATAGGGAAATGGCGGCCCACATGCGTAATGCGACATGCGCGAGGCCCTTCTATATGGATCTTTATTCTATGGTTAAAACATTCAACTCACGATTAAAAAGCGTGCGAAAAACAAACTGGTGGGGAAAAAATTGCTCAAAGTTTAAAGAAAGCGGAAACTACAATTTTCTACGTCAGAAATAAACAAACTTGCAGCATTAGTGGAAGAAAACATAGACACTATTCAGTCCAAACTAGCAAATACCATTATATACAAATAAAAGAAGAAATGAGATATGGGGCTTAAAATCCACTTTAGTCTATGGAAATCCACGACGACCTTCATTCAGGCGAACTAGCAGCTTAAATGAACCTCACAATAAATATCTTATATATTGGATTCTTCTGAGCCCAATATGGGAAAATATTAGGTCGAGACTTCAATATTGGGCGAGACCCAAGGTCGAGCCTAATATTGAAGTCGAGAAGTAATATTTTGCCATATTGGGCGAAGATGAATCCAACAAGAGTTTTATTATATCGACTAACAAAACAATTCTACTATAATAACAAAAAATTGTCAATGAGCGATAAAGTAACACAGCAAGAATACTACAGCGACAACATTACTACATATATCGGCGGCGAATTTGCTTAAAAAACTAAACAAAAAATTAATAAACCTGTTTTTACAAATATGTGTGCATAAATAAACTCATTTCCATGTATGTTTAATTTAATTAAAGCAAATTTGACCTAATTTTAACGAAAAAAATAATATTACTAACTTTTAGGCTGTTGCAAACAAATAAATTTCGCGAGAACAGGTTTTTCCGCGCTTTTATAATTTTAAACAAAACTGGTAAAAACCCCTGTATTAATGTCCCAAATTATTTTCATTACTCTGCCATATCGCTTGTTGTATGTTTGAAATTGACAAAACATCTGAAAAGGGTTGAAAAACTATGAAAAAAGCCACAATTCGCAACTGTCCAATAGGTTCCTGTCCAACATCGTAAAATATTGGATCGGCACGTGACCCTCTCAACGATTACTGATTGTGCGCGTGAGTGTATAATAATCTGAGATGTATAAGTACATCCAAAATATTATTTTAATTTCCCCCATTCAATTGGCCCAACACGTTGTTTTCTTGTTTGCATATACTCAACTATATCGATCTATAAATCAACATCAACAAAGTTTTGCAGCATGACATCAGTAATAAATACAGACTTAGCTTCCTACTTAAAATTAATATCAATCATATGTTCCCATATGCATGTACCATATTCACATAATTCTCCATTCATAAATTAAGAATTCGTTCGTGGGCGAACGAAGTCGAAGTGTCCCAAAATTTAACGCTATGCCGGCAGGCGTTTATTATTACTTGAAAAAATTATGCAGTCATGTTCATACGTAGGTCACATGCGAAATAGATAAGTAATATAAACAATTTTATTAGAAAATTTTGTAGCTCGTATAATGCTTGGGTTTTTTGTATTATTTCCGATTTGTATCTTCATTTTATTTTGTTTATTTTCTGCAGTGTATTTCACTTTTTTGCACTGTATTTCACCTTTTGGAACTGTATTTCGAAAATATACACTGCTGTTGGCCAATCATAGAATTGAGAATTTTTTCATGTATATTATTATAGTGGTATTATAATTAATTGCTTGGCTTCCGAATATATACTGGATTCATGATTCTGCGTCTGTTCAACCTCGAATATTCACCTTATTGTGACGATATAGTCCCTGTCTGCGCAGAAATTTCCGTATTGGCACAACAACCTGCAAAGCATCCGCCATGATGCTTCGTACATAACCCAGGGTTAAAATTTAACCCAAATTTAACCAGCTAGGAGGGTTAAAAATTTCATCAATTTTAACCCCTGGTTAATTTGACTACGATTAGTGCAATGAGCATTAAACAACGAGTTTTAGATGTAGGCCGTGAAATGAGGGTCGAAAATATGCTTAGAAAACAGATTCCGTAGCACCCCTCGTGTAACTACATAATTTTTACATGAATCTATAGATTATAACTTACTTAGTTAGAATCCACTTCCCCCCAAGCGAAATAGTTGCACAAATTGAAGTATAAGCTCTTCAAAGTTCACGCATCCTCGTGTTTCGGAATCCATAAACCGCCATTGTTGTGTTGCAAATACGCATGCGCTTGAGCACAAAACATGTAATGCGCACGCGCAGATAAGAAAAACTGATCTCAATCTAGGGCTGGACAAGAGAAAATTATGAAATGTGCGAAAACAGGGCTGAAGTAAAACAAGATGACATCGGAATATTTTAAAAATATATGATATTTTTATGTTCTGTGCATTTTAATGGAGTTTACCAAACATTCTGAGCAATGTACCGTGTCGAGCCCTCGCCAGGAACACTTCCAAGCCAACATTACAATAATAACTTATTTAAAATATGATGGTAATCATATTTTATCAGTAAAATATCATAATTATCTTTCAAATACAACACTTTCATGTTTCATGATTTTATACATTAATTAATTGGTTACAGGAGAAAGGGGTGGGGAGTAGGGTTGGTAAACTGAGAAATTGCGATATACCATAAGGGAGTGGTCATTATTTATGGGGAGGGGGGGAGTTGGGAAATGGGGAAAATGAGGATTGAAAACTTTTTTGTCCCCCCCCCCTCCAGACTGAAGGCAAACTTTTTGTGCCTCCCCCCTCATAAAAGTAGAAACTTTTCTGACCCCCCCCCCAAGTGTAGATTGAAAAATTAACAGCAATGAAACAGGTGTGCATTGCAGGTAAAGTTAGATATTAGGACAATCTGTTCAATCTAGCTCATGATGTTTTACCCTGGGGCCGTTTCTTCAAAGGTGGGTTAGCGCTAACCCTGGGTTAAAAGTTTAACCTGCTGTTTTAGTTTGTGTATTTCTGCACGTCTGTTTATTTCAAAACTTCAGACAAGTAAACTCCTATCCATCCAGACAAGATTTCTGAAGAAATATTTCCAAATTTATAGACAAGCTGTCAGGAAGTTTGCTTTGAATTTTAGGTTAACCTAGGGTTAAGCTAACCCAGCTTTGAACAACCGGCTCCTGGTGAATATGATTCAACCATATATGATTAAAAAATATATATATCATGTGTTACTACTTTGCAATGCAACATTTGTCCTACCATAACGCTAACCCATGACCCGTCTTCATACAGCGAAATGAGATTTTAAGAACTTGTCTGGGGGTGGGCATCTACAAAAAGGGACCATACTATATTGAGTGTGTAGAGACGACAAATGGTTGTTGGTGACAAAAAGTGTGGTGTGGTATCGTATGCAGTAGTAAGGGGGTCTGGGGGTATTCTCCGCCAGAAAATGTTTTGTATTTTTCCACCCCTAGAACTGAAATGTGAGCATTTTCTGAAACAGATTTTTGGATATACAGCGTTACATTGTGCGTTGATAGACCGAATCTGATCAGTTAAGTGTACTTGCATGGTATGTTTATGTAAATACCACAACTGGGTCACTCAGGGGGTAGAAAGCTTGTTAAACTTAGTGGGCCCAACTCCCACGATCGCGAGGCGCTACCATGGTTGGCGCTGAGCAGTAATTTTGAAAATTTTGAGTCTCTAGATCGTTGGAAATAGCATTTTCAGAGTCTTCTTTTTTGCTATTTGTGATTATAGAAATCAGAACTCTAGACATGGTATTTAAGTTCAAAAACTTTTATGACCCCCCCCTTTCTCTGTGTTAAAACTTTTTTAACCCCCCCCCCTATTTATAAGGGTAAAACTTCGTTTGCCCCCCTCCCATTTCCCAACCCCCCTCCCCATAAATAATGACCACTCCCTAAATATGACTGAGTGTTACTCGGTGCTCACAATCTTATTTATTTTCTAAATCTTTCCCTGTCAATTTTATTAGTCCAGGTTCGTTGTTTATTATTTCTTTTGCATTTAATCCATTATTAATAAGAATGAACGGAGGTTCAGGCTCTACGCTGACTGGAACTTCATTACGCACTCGGTTTTTGTACCAACCAATTTCGTGTTCAAACACTCGTGTTACGTTGTTGATCATGCACGCCTTTATCACGAACGCCTTTTCGTCAATTCAGTATATTTGTGCAATCATCGTGATCAGTTTATCAAAAAAAAAAAACAAAGGAGAAGGAAATAGCTTAGTAGATTTTAGGAGGTATTGTTATGCAACAGCATTAATGGCGTGACGTTTGCAATCTAATTATAATAACTTGCGCATACGACGCGCGCATACCAAGAGAAAGGGAGTTTTGTCTTATCTATTTAGCATTAACAGCTTTAAATTTCCACAACACACTGTCCATTCTCACTCAAGTAAATTTAAATATGCTATCCAACAGCATTAAGACGCAAATCGGAACAAGACCAACAGATTATCTGACTCAGACTGAGTAGTTTTCTCTTTATCAAAACATCACTTCTCTCCAAAATGTCCAGAAACGTAGCCATGCAGGATTTTTGGTCAGGGAGGGGCAGCAAAAACGTAGGTGGGCTATGTTTCACTTCTTTTTATAGAATAAATTTTCTCAGGGGGCACCAAAATTTTACCAGGGGTGGGGAGGCGGGTCCCCCGAGCCCGAACATGGCTACGCTAAAGGCGTACATGAACAACGAAATACGAGTGTTTGAGGATTGGTTGGTACAAAAACAGAGTCGTAATGAGGTTCCAGTCAGCGTAACTCAGAATTGGTACGTTGGCCCTTGAGGCAAAGAGTTAACCTCCGTTCTTTGGCTTAATAATGGATTAGACGCAAAGCCAATAAACAACCATTACCTGGACTAATAAAATTAATTGACGGGAAAAGATTTAGAGAATAAATAAGATTGTGAATACCGAGTAATACTTAGTTTATGGTATATAGTCATTTCTTTGTTTAGCACCACTTCTTCCCCACCCCCGGCCCTCTCCTGTAAGCAATTAATGTATAAAATCGTGGATTGAAATTGTATTTGAAACTTGAAAGATAATTATGATATTTTACGGAAAATCACAGTACTCGATGTTGCATATTTAAAGAGAATAAAACGTGCAAACAGATTCTTTGTGTATATTAGAAATACCTCCCTCCTTCCCCCCCCCCCAAAAAAAAATAAATGATAAATTACGGTATGAGTTCTAGAACGTTTACAGGACCGTACGCAGAATGTTTTCATCAGCTGGGGGCAGTAAGGCCTATATGCCGAAAAACGTCACAAATATCCAATGAATAATTAATAATGATATTGCCTCCCCCTGCTGTGTACGGCCCTGAATGTTTAGGATTGTGATAATATTTAAAGCCTGAAAAACAAATTAACAAATTTGCTTGCAAACGTTATTTAATTGCTGTAGAATAAAATAACATCATATTTTAATAAATATTTTAAATAAATTATTATTGTAATGTTGGCTTGGAAGTGTTCCTGGCGAGGGCTCGATACGGTACATTGCTCAGAATGTTTGGTAAACACACACATTGCTCAGAATGTTTGGTAAAATGCACAGAACACAAAAAATATCATATATTTTTAAAATATTCCGATGTCATCTTGTTTTACTTCAGCCCTGTTTTCGCACATTTCATAATTTTTTCTTGTCCAGTCCTGTCGCTTAGCGCAGTCATGGAGAACGGACGTGTAGACTTGAGCTCTGAAGAATTGGCCGAATCTTTATTAAGTTTTGTGGAAAATGATGATTCTAGTCATTGTGAATTGAATGTAGAAAGCTCCTTAAATGCTGTAAACAGTTTGTACAGCTATTTCTGCTATAAGAAGAATAAGCTTAAATGGGCTGGTTCGTTGGAAGATCTGAAAGCCGTCGTGCTTACTGTAGTGGACGAACAAACAGCTGAAACTACAACCTGGCGATCGCCTAGCGGTGGTACGTGGAAATTCGACAGTAACGCACTGTGTGTTACCTGGCAAACAAAGAGTCAGAATATTTATTTTGAGGGCGAAAACGGCAAGGAAGTGACCAAAAGGATAATTTCGCACTTAAACCAAGGCGTGCACGCTTCGTTGAAAGCTTATTCTCTCGAAGGTAAAGCTACCGAAACAGAACCGAGACTGACCGAACTTATATCGGACAGTTGTTGCCAAAATTACAAGCAATTGAACGAAGACTGCAGGGAAATTACTATAGAGAATGGAGATGTCGTGAATGAAAACGCTGATATCTCTTCTGTTGAATACCGTGGGAAAACCGATGTAACTATGGCATCCACTCGCTGCATAAACACAAGTTCACAGGTAATCGTTAATAAATCCTCTGGTGCCCTCCATAACGAGGTAACCGAAATTAAATTTAAATTGGATCAACACGTTCACGAAACAAGAACGGAATTCCAACAAATTAAAGAGAACTTCGATTATCAACTTGATCAGCTAAGGAAATAATATAGCTTGCCCGGAAAAAAAGATGCAAAGTGTTGTCGGACTAGTTCAGACGAAAACGCTAGACTAAGACAAGAAAATGCTCAGCTTAAGGAGGAAAATAACACCCTGAAGGAGAAATTTAACAATTACTCCCTCGATTACTCCTGTACTATATCGGACTTAAAAACCAAAATAGAAAATATTGAAAACGAAAAACTGAGTTTGATCACGGCCATAAAGCTGCTACAAGATGACAATAATTCTAGATCAGCGAATAATAAACAGTCAACATGTAGTACTTGGCAAGTTCACTCTAAACCAAGTTCACGTAAAATTCCTGCTACTCACGTACAAAACAAACCGTTTACCCCCACTGTGATAAATAATCAACCACGGGAAGTAACAACGTCAGAAAATAGATTCGAACTATTATCGCATACTATAGATAACGACGAAAAATTCAACACCGTTGAAAGTTCAAATGAGTCTAACACTCCGTCGGTAATAAAGCAAAATTGCCCAAGGGAGTAAACGTAGCAATCAACAAAGGGGTAATCAATCAACCAAACCCAACAAGGATAAAGCAAAGTTTAAGGATAGAAATCGCCCAGATAATAACACAGGTGAAAAGTCTGGTAAACTCGCATTTATTGCAGGGGACTCTATTCTGCAACATGTGCATGGCTGGGAATTGTCCAGCGACGAACAACGTGTGTCAGTAAAAGCCTTCTCAGGAAGTAGAGTAGAAGACATGCAGGACTATATAAAACCCCTGATACGCAAAAAGCCTGACACAATGATATTGCACGTTGGTACTAATGACATTAAAGACGACACCAAGTCAGCAGAGGTAGTTGCAGCGGGAGTATTAAATTTAGGTAATCAAATTAAGGATAATTTACCACGCACTACAGTATGCATATCAAGCATAACTGTCAGGAAAGACAAAGCCACCATTCAAAACAAGATAAAAGCTGTAAATGATATTCTTGGGCGTGTTTGCGGCTTAAATAATTGGACTTGTATAGACAATAGTAATATAGACTATACTTGCTTGAATAGACGTGGGCTACACCTAAACAAAAAGGGTAGCAGTATTATTAGTAAAAATTATAATAACTATTTCAATCATATTAATTGAAACACAGCCCGGCCAGGTGTTGATAAATGGGCATCATCAAACCCAAACGTTCCAAACTTTAAAGGTTTCAAAATGAGTATGCTAAATATAGCCAGTTTACCTGAGCATATTAATGAAATAAGAATATTACTGGCTGATCAATGTCTCGATATACTTGCTTTGAATGAGACAAGATTGGATGAAAATATTAGTAACCAGGATATGCATATAGATAACTATGATTTAATTAGGTTTGATCGTTCTAGAAAAGGGGGAGGCGTCTGTATATATGCTAAAAATTCTCTTAACTTTTCCGAACGAAAAGACTTGACTAGAGATAATCTTGAGGCTGTTTTTGTCGAAATTCATAAACCTTCTAGTGCATCCTTTATTGTTGGAACTATATACAGACCTCCAAGTGCTTCGGTTGACTCATTTGTCGCAATTGAAAAATTAGTGCAATTAATAGATGACGAGAATAAGGAATTCTATTTACTTGGCCATTTAAATGCCAACATGCTTGACATTTCGAATATTGACACAAAAGAACTAGTTTCAATAATGGAACAATATCAATTAACTCAAACAATTAGTGCACCCACTCGTGAGACCACGACTTCATCCTCTTTGTTAGATGTTTGTCTCACTTCTACTCCAGAAAAGTTAATTACATCTAGGGTAGTGCCGATTACAATTAGTGACCATTATATGATTGTCATTGTTCGTAAAATAAATACTTACTGTAAACAAAAACGCCACAAGAAAGTTGAATTTCGAAACTTAAAAAATTTTAATGTCGATAATTTCCAAGCCGACCTGTATAGTCAGGATTGGGAATTATTAGATAACCAAGCATGCGTTGATAAGATGTGGGATATATGGAAAACACTCTTTATGACAGTGCTCGACAAACATGCTCCAAATAAAGAGAAAAGAGTGAAAGATAAACCCAGTGTCCCTTGGCTAACCACTACAATTAAAAAACTAATTAGAGAACGAGATCGTCTAAAACTTCTTGCAATAAAATACAAATCGGAAAATTACTGGGATGCTTATAAATCGTCTAGAAATCGCATAACAGATGCTTTGCAAGAAGCTAAAACAGCTTATTATAAAGTACAATTTGA
>CACRXK020011651.1:0-10754 GCA_902702795.2 Paramuricea clavata
CCCCCCCCCCCTCCCTCCCCCTTCAAAACAATGTTGACTGTTATTGCAAGCGTTGCGCTACACAATTTCAACTCAATCACGAGCAACATTGCTCTGTAGGGGGGAGGGGAAAGGAAATCATACTTTCACATGGGTAGTCTCATAATTTTTGTGAAGGATTGTCTGAGAAAGAAAAATTGGGAAAGGGTTCATTACTCGGTCTTCTTTGTTTTTTTGACATTATGTTCTTTTGAACATTTAGTTTAGTGCACAAGTCATGCAGTAACGCAAGAAAAGCAAACAGTTTGGGTTTGTAAGAAACGGGTGTTAAGGGGGGAGGAAAAGGGAGGGGAGGGGGGCTACTGTGTTCTAATACTGTTTATTAATAATTCTTGGAGTTTTTTAATCGTGCATGGTAAGAAACAACTTATACGTCCTTCATGCAGAAGCTTATCATTTTTGCAATTTGAATAAAATCAGAAAGGTCTAAGATAAATCCCAAATCAATAATTTGAAATTCTGCTCATAACAAAGGGGGACCCGAGGATATAAACATTGTTCAAATTTTGCATCTTTCTAACTTTTTCGAATTGAAACGCTTCAAACATGCATTCGAAGAGAAAGATCAAAGGAAGGTATAGAACCGTGTGGAAGTTGTTTTGCTAGGCTTATACTATTGGGAGAGAAGTGACATCAACATTCAAAATAACTTTGCACAATAATTTTGGCTTACTGAGGACTAAAACAGTTATGTTTGACTATATAATTATATATATATTAAGTGCGAATGTGCTTTGCACGAGTTACCAACGAGTTATCAACGAGTTACCCACGAGTTACCCTAAAAATCAATATACTTTTCACTATAACATAACGAGTTACCACGAGTTACCACTAAAAAATTAAAAAATAATTATTTATTTATTTTAATTTATTAATTTAGTGGTAACTCGTTGTATTATAGTGAAAAGTATATTGATTTTTAGGGTAACTCGTGGGTCACTCGTTGGTAACTCGTTAGGTATCTAACAGTTTATTGCTTATAAAGTTTATAATGCAATGCAGGTAACAACATAATTTTAATTCAATTCACTAGAATCCTATTTAACTTGGCTTAAATACTGATAATAATAGTGGCATTTGAAGGACATTACACATTTAAATTGCCACGAAATTTAATATTTAATGCGTTGTCCTGTTGACTTGATCACCATGTCAATGCGTTTGTCCATGGACTCAATTGTCCTGTCAATCATGTCTGGCGAATAGTTCAACAAGGTCGCTTTAACCCTTGTATAAAACTGCGAATCAGTTGCTTTCGTGATTCGTTTGTTTTAATATCAAGTGTCTAATATTATATTATCATAAATATGCACATAATATGCATAGGAACGGTGAAGAGAATCAATCACCTATTTGCCTTTCTCTTCCCCTTTTTGTCACCCCCACCTACTCTGACTATCACCTAGATACATATTGATAAACAATTAACATTAACTAATTAACAAATTAAGGCTAGCAGCGAGTGTGATCAGTTCACATTTTCGCGAGACACAAGAATTTTGTGGGTGACATCATCTATAAGAGTATGGATTACGCCCAAAAAGCCGCACCCTACTCTGTGCGACAATTGTTCCGTTAACGTGTGAAACTTATTATGCGAACCATGCAACGCATTATACGCAATATATAACTTTTTTACAAATAATCTGAAATTGTTTACAACACCAAGTCTTATGATTTATTAAGACAATCCTATGATGTTGTCTATAACATTGTTATCTATGCTTTCTTTAATAATCTCTAACAGAACATATCTTACAGTTGCATCTATATCGTCATCTTGCTTACTTCCTCGTGGTCCATAATTAATGTTCATTATGCTAATTATGCTAGACACTACATCCCTCCTTTTCTCAGAGTTTTTCACAATTGCAGTTCGGTTAATCATCTACCACTATATCTATGTGTTGGTATTTAACAAAACAGAATATGAATGCTAAGACAAATTGTTGATTGTCCAACAAGTTATATGACTGTCACTGTCAGCCCTTTCTATTTACACTAAGGCTTAATGATAATAGTTCGGCCTTCTTATTTCTCGCCTTGGATATTGTCGTTCTAGATTTTGTTGTTCCTCTCGGTTGTGATTGTTGTTATTTTCATTGTCTCCAATATCACGTTGTTCTTCATGTTCATCACTATCTTCCATTTCCTCCTCATTTTTAGAGGGCAACCCAGTTGTTTTAATAGGTTTGAAAAACGATTGGTTTCTAGTAATAGCGAATCCTGGTCTTTCTGCAGTAACCATCGTTCCTTTTACTTTGGTTATTCGTAGCGGTTTGGGATCAAAATTCGGAGTAAATTTGTTGTGCTTTTGTTGTCTTACGAGTACATAATCACCAATGTAATCATAGGCGTACGAGGCGGGGGCCTGGGGGGGGGGGCGGCAGCCCCCCAGTTTAGTCAGAAATATTAATTAGTCGGGCAATTTGTACTTAAGAGTCGGGCAATCTTCCTGTGTACCTGAAATCAAATTGGTCTTTCCAACAAATAAATGTTATTAATAGTAAAATGCGAAAAATGTTTTAAAATATTCAAACTAGGATATATACTTGCATAAAGGTGATAAAAATAATTAAAATAAACATGCTTTTCCATTCGCGCCACTGGCTATATGCCATAACTGACTGGAGCGAGCGCTAACTAGCGCTAAACAGACATCACTCCCAACAAATCGTGAAGAGACTTTATCATTTTAAAGAAAATCATATATATTGTAACTGTTAATTGTAACAACGTTGTTCACCTTGTAGTTATAAAAGACTGCTGGGGTATGTCAGCGTATGAAAAATATCACTCATACGCTGACATACGTTTCAAGCACGGTCGCATACGGTGGTATACGCTGGCATACGGCGAGGCCCGGCGAGAAAGTTCCATCTTGACAACGATTCCAACTACGTCACGTTCTGCAGAAAGATCTTTCAGTGGGTAACGAAGGGTGAAGACGTACGTTCATTCCACAATGGGTAAAAAATTTCTCTTCTCTGTATGGAACGAGCGTATACTAATAGAACACGGCTCGAGAATGATATGGACAGAATCATTGATGTTTTTGGCCAACGAAGTCACCGTGCCTCACATTTCTTTTGACATTAAACTTGCAGGGGAGATTAGGTTAGGTTTTCGGTAAAAGTTACATTTAAGTAAAATAGTCATCAGGCTTGGTCTTGTTTCATTAATTTTCTCTTCGATCCTCACCCGCTCCATGCACAAAATCTCCCCCCAAAACGCAGGAAATGGCATTTTAGAGACTCTACTTTTCAAAATTTCTCGGGGGCGCATGCCCCTGGACCCCCTAGCAGTTTTCGCGCCTTCGGCGCTCGTTGGGCAAATTGACATCCGCCCCCCCTAAATTTCTAAGCCCGTACGCCTATGCCAATGTTCATGGTTGTCGTCTTACTTTGTCTCCGTCGATCTGCGTATTCTTTCATACGTTGTCCTTGTTCTTTATCGCGTTGTTCGACGGAATGATCAAGGGCATTCTTGTCGGTTTTAGTATCAGTCTGAGGTAATCTTGTGCGGGTGTTCCTACCAAACATGAGTGTGGCCGGTGCAACTTGAGTTGCGGTATGGGGAGTAGCTCTGTAATTTAACAAGAATTCCTGCATTGTACGGCGCCAGTTTTGCTTTTGCAGACGGGCAGTACGAATTGCCTTCATCAGTGGTTTCATGAAAGTTCCGCTTTCATTTGCTTGTGGCCATAATGGAGTGATTGTTTTGTGTTGAATGCCATTGTCATCCATGAATTTCTTTATTTCTTTGCTCTGAAACGGTGGACCATTGTCCGAGATAACTTTTTTTGGTAATCCAAATGTGGTAAAGATCTCGTCTAAACATGGAATTAGGTGAGGAGCATCCGTTTTCTTCATAATTTTTGTTACCGGATATCGGGAGCGTCCATCTATTAGGACAAAGAGTGTTTCTGAGTTTCTCCACATAGTAACGGACCCAAAAAGTCAATGTATACAGTGTCAAAGTTCTCCTTGGGTATTTCGCGCATTAACAGAGGTTGTGGTGGTTTTGGACGTCCATGCAGTGGCTTGGCATGGTATACAGCTGTCGATTGCAGATTTGACAAGTGAATCAATTTAGGGGAACCAAACTTTTTCTCGCATTAGCCTCTTCGTTTTAACTATGCCTTGGTGGCCAACATGGGCTAAACGTATGGCATCTGCTCGCAAGCTTTTTGGAATAACAATGCGTGTGTCTCGTAAAATGATGTTATTATCATTAGATACAGTTAATTCATCTTTGACATTACGGAGTAACTTTAGTTCACGAATATCAATGTCTGTGTCTTTGGAAAAAGTTGTGGTGTCTAATGTATGCCATAGGTTTTTCTGTATTATGAGTGCAGCATGTTGCAAAGTTGGGTCATTTTGTGTTGCTTCTCTGATTTGTTGAAGGGTCATTGCTTTTGGGGTTGTTGATTCCGCAATGAACTGAATATAATATTCAGAGTTTTGTGATGTCATTGAGGTCGTATTCATTGGGTGTCTTGACATGTAATCGGATGGATTATCGTGGCCAGGGCGATAGTGAATTTGGAAATTGTACGACTATAGGCGTAAACGCCAGCGTTCTATAGTCGTGCAGGGCAATGTGAATTTGGATTCTGAAAAATCGATACTAATGGTTTATGATCTGTATAGATTGTGAAATGAATTCCATAGAGAAATAAACGAAAATGTTCGCAGCCAAAAACAATTGCCAATGCCTCGCGTTCTGTCTGACTATATCTTTGTTCTACTTCTGTAAGAGCACGACTGCCATGCATATGCAACGACAGTTTCGTCATTTTGGCTGGGAGTATTTTGTATTAATATTGCTGCTAGACCAGTGGGA
This sequence comes from Paramuricea clavata, assembly GCA_902702795.2. NCBI lineage: Eukaryota > Metazoa > Cnidaria > Anthozoa > Malacalcyonacea > Plexauridae > Paramuricea > Paramuricea clavata. The sequence goes on from CACRXK020011651.1 coordinate 4,891, forward strand.
GAGGCATCTACATTGAGCTTGGTGTCTTTTGAAGGATCAAAGTATGATAAAGTGGTTTTCTCGTTCAATCTTTCTTGTAATGTATCAAACGCATGTTGTTGTGATTCTTTCCATTCGTATTTTATGTCCTTCTTTGTAAGTTACGTAATGGGGCAGTCAGTGTTGCAAGATCTTGGATAAATCTGCCGCAATATGTTATCATTCCTAAATAGCTACGAAGTTCAGAAACATTCGCTGGATGTTTTAGAGACTTGATCGCTTCGATCTTTTTAGGACATGGGGATATATACCCTGCTTCGAGAAAACATGACCATAAAACGTGATGTTTGGTTTATCAAATTCACCGTTGAATCTTAAATTCCTTTCATTAGCACGCTGTAGAACAGATTCTAATGTCATGTCATGTTCATGTTGTGTTTTGGCAAAAACTAGTATGTCGTCGCTTGTGGGGAGTATCTATTTGGAGCGGGTAGCGGGTCAAAGGAGCGGGTCGCGGGTAAAAGGAGCGGGTAATTAAAAAAGGAGCGGGTAAAGGAGCGGGTAATTTGAAAAGGAGCGGGTAAAAGGAGCGGGTAATTTCCCAGGCGCTAAGCGCCGGTGGGGAATTTTAAAGCAAAAAGACATTTTTTTATGAAAGTGTAAACAACATGAGGACTATTTTTACAAAGTGAAACCATTGATTTCACATAAAAAATCTCGAAAATTCTATCAAATGTTAAATTGACAGATATTTAACAGCCTGAACATGTCTTGCTATGACGTGCTGAAAATACGTGCAATGCACTAACGCAACGTTTTTGGGTCATCTTAAATGGACAAAAATTATTATAACACAAGTGCTACTCAAAAATCTACAGTCTGTCTCGGCGATTGCCTCTTCGAACTGTGGTTATGCACCACTAACTCTATAGAGCAAAGGAAAATATAAACCATTTTTTACTATAAATTTATCGGAATTTCAAGTTTTTAGCCATCCGGATTTTACGCGTTTTAAGCGTATTTTTGTTAACCTATAACTAGTCTAAACCAGTGAGCTATAAGAAAACTGGAACGATAACTCCGGAGATCGACTCCTATGATTGGTTAAAGCCAAATTTGTAGCCAAGCTGGGGAGGCCAGCGGGATAAACTAGCTTTCAAAAGGACTAGAGAGAGCTTCGAGGAGCAGGAAATTCAGTCAAAAGTTTGTTTTCGAGCAAAAATTAGCAAGAAAAAGTACTTTTTAATCAAAAGGTTTCAACTTTAACATTCAAACCTGGTTTCCGGGATGGTATTTTACATCCACTAGCAGCAAAAACTTCCTGGGTAACAGTTTCTTATTCAAAATATTACACAAGTTTAAACGTGCCGAAAAAAACTTCGCACTCTGACTCCTGAGAAAACGACTTTAAAACTGCTCTACGTTCTGGAAACACGTTTTGTATTAAATTTTAAGTATTGTTGAAAGTTTTTAGCTTTTCTCCTTGTTGAAATACAGCTATTTAGTGCTCAAAAACAGATGTCTTTCCGGCGGCGTACGTACATGCCTTATACGTACATGGCGGCCATCATGAGTGGCAAATGATTAAAATGATTCTATTGGCAATTGTTGAAATAGTTGAATAAAAACATGGAACATACCTTTAGAATAAAAAGAACTAATTCTTTCAAATAAAGAGGTTAGGATTGATGAATGATTTGAACGATTATAAATGCCTTCACAGTAAATCTCGAGCGTCGTCCAAGAGAAAGCAAACAGGCTCAAGTGATTGCCGAGGCGCACCTGGGAAATGACCCGCTCCTTTTTTAATTACCCGCTCCTTTTTTTAATTACCCGCTGCTTTTTTTAATTACCCGCTCCTTCCTTTTTTTAATTACCCGCTCCTTTTTTTAATTACCCGCTCCTTTTTTTAATTACCTCGCTTATGTTTATACAACCGTCAATATCTTGGAATGTGGTCTGAATGACATTTTGAAAAATCTCAGCAGTACTATTTGTGCCAAACGGGTTACATTATTAATAAAGTTTACGCATCGGACGTACGAAATATGGCTCCGTAAAATAAGTACATTTTCGGTGTAGTAAATGACAATTTCGCGATGTCAAGGAAACAGAAGAGAACGAAATGGACAGAAGAAATGAATAGGGATGTTTTAGAATGCAAAGAAAGAGCTCAAGAATTAAAATCATCAGAAAATCCATCGTTAAATGTTAACAAGTCAACGGGCAGGAAGATAGGCTATATACAGCTCATGAAGCAACTTTGGGAAGAACGAGGTTATGCAAGCTTGGGCCTAACTGGACAAAACTTAAGAGATCGAGCTTCGAAGCTTCAAAAGATTCAGGTTCTTCCAACATTTGGTTGTGATAATGAATCGTATAAAACTCAGGAAGGCGAAATTGCTGAAGTAAGCGGCGGAATCAACGAACTGAGACCGGAGTCAAATTTGCATAACATTACTATTGAGCAAGTCCCAGAGGAATTAAGAAATGATGAAGAGAGTTCATCACGCAATTTGCTGCCAAATTTGCCCGAGATTAACGTGTTGCCATCCCAAATAAAAGAGAAAATGCGGGGGAAAATAACGCACCGAGAATTGTGCTGTGAAGTGGGCGAGATATACGATGAAATCGTTCACTTCCGAAGAAACATTTTTAAAATCCCGTCCGGTAGAGCAGGCAAAGATTACATAACTGAATTAACTTACTGGCTCAAACAATTTAACTCCAATGCTGAGTTGAACTCAATTGCATTAAAAGTATTTATGATACTTCCTTCGCTGATTTTGCAGAAGCCGTCTGCAAAGTCTAAGAGTAAAGAGCATAGTTCAGCTATCGATCGCAGATTACTCCTATGGAGACAAGGCGACGTATCACTACTAATGAAAGAAGTAAGATTTATTCAAAAGAAATTTAAATCCTCGAGGAAGGCTAGATCTATGGAAGATGTGTCTAAAACCTTTGCAAAATTGGTCATGCAAGGAAAAATCACGGCTGCTATAAAGATGTTAGATAAAGAGAGTTCATCCGGTTTATGTAATCTATCGCCAGAAGTCATTAAAGAGCTTAAACAGAAACACCCAACAGCTGCAGAGGTGCAAGAGGGGAGCCTTTTGTATGGGCCGATGGATTATGTTCCACCAAATACTTTCGATTTGATTGATGAGCAGACCATCTACAACGCAGCGTTAAAAACAAAAGGTTCGGCAGGGCCCTCGGGAATGGATGCCGAACTATATCGAAGAATCGTGTGTTCAAAAAGTTTCAAGACCGAGGGAAAACTCCTAAGAGAGGAAATAGCCATAATGACGAGAAATCTGCTGAAGTCTTCATACCATCCCTCCCTATTAGAGGCCTTTACATCATGTAGATTGATTCCCCTTGACAAGAATCCTGGAATTAGGCCAATAGGTGTAGGCGAAGTACTGAGGCGAATTATTGGCAAAACTGTGTCAGCTTTTTTCAAAGAAGAGTTGAAACAAGCAGCGGGCCCGCTACAAGTTTGTGCTGGGCACAACGCGGGCGCTGAAGCCGCGATACACGCAATGAGCGAGATCTTTGCTGAAGCTGAAACAGATGGAATACTTCTAATCGACGCAAGTAATGCTTTCAACCAAATGAATCGCTCCGTGGCAATGCATAATATCCAGATTACTTGTAATGAAATCTCGCAGTATCTTATCAACACCTATAGAAGTCCTTCTAGACTTTTTATTTGTGGTGGAGGGGAGATACTGTCTCAAGAAGGCACCACTCAAGGTGACCCTTTGGCCATGCCTTGGTATTCAATCAATACATCAACCATCATACAATCACTGAGACTCGCTAGCCCAGACGTCAAACAAGTTTGGTTGGCTGATGACTCAGCAGGGGGAGGAACGATTGCAGCGCTCTATAGTTGGTATCGTTATCTGTGTGAAGAAGGCTTGAAGTATGGATACCATGTAAACGGTTCTAAGAGCTGGCTGATTGTTAAATCACAACTTCTGGCGTCAGAAGCAGAACGGGTGTTTGGAAGCGAGGTGAAAATAACAACTGAAGGAAGGCGACATCTGGGCGCAGTTATTGGTTCTACAAATTACAAAGAAGAGTACTGCAACGAAAAGGTCAACAGTTGGAGAGAAGAAATCGAAGCACTAAGTGATATTGCAAAAAGTCAACCTCATTCAGCCTATGTTGCTTTCACAAAGGGCTTCAAATCGAAGTTTACATATTTTATGCGAACGATAAGCTCCTTTGAAGATTATATTAACCCTATCGAGGAAGCCATAAGTGAGTTGTTTCTCCCAGCCTTGTTCGGCCAAGAAGAGCCTCTGCCTGAAGAATTGCACGAAGTTATCACACTGTCCCCTGCACAAGGAGGTTTAGGGATACCTGCATTAAGTGAAGAAGCGCCACAACAGTACGCAGCATCGACGTCAATAACACGTCCACATGTGGAGGCAATATTATCGCAATGCACTTCCATGCCAGAGATCACTAATGAGATAAAAAACGAACAGCAGTCAATCAAGAGGGCAAATGCCAATGCAAAAAGAGAACGTATCGACGAGTCTCTCCCAGCCGATCTCCTACTTCTTGTTAAACAAGCGCGGGATAAAGGAGCAAGCTCATGGTTAAATGCTATACCGGTTGAAGAACAAGGTTTGACCCTCAACAAAGAAGAATTTAAGGATTCGATAAGAATGCGGTATGGCATGCCATTGCCCGACTTGCCAAGTCATTGCGTTTGTGGGTCTGCATTTTCCGTCAACCACGCATTATCGTGTAAAAGAGGAGGTTTTGTGGCCCGAAGGCATGACGGTGTTCGTGATTTACTGACCACGCTGCTCAGCAGAGTATGCAACAACGTGGAAGCCGAACCGAAAATCATGCCATTGGACAATGAACAATTCCGTTTACAGTCCACCAACAGAAGCCCGGATGCGCGATTGGATATCAAAGCTGGCGAGTTTTGGGCAAGAGGAGTTACATCATTTTTTGACGTCCGTGTATCGCATGTAAACTCCCAATGTCATCAAAACAAAGCCACATCTGATATCTTTAAGGAACAAGAAGCCGAGAAGAAAAGAAAGTACCAACAGAGAATCTTAGACGTGGAAATGGGAACATTTACGCCTTTAGTCTTTGGAACGAATGGAGGAGTTGGAGACGAATGCCAGAAATTCTTAAAGCATCTTGCCGAGAAATTGTCGAGGAAAAACGGAGAAGATTACGCAACAGTTATTACCTGGATCAGAACAAGATTGTCTTTCGAAATATTGAAATCAGTGCATTTGTGCACGAGAGGATCTAGATCGCCATTTCGTGCGAAAGATGAACATATAGACGAGTTCAAATTAAACTCTGTTACAGCAGAGGTTTTTTAAGCAATTGCGCAATTTAAAGGCGTTAACGCTGGACTTGTACATTTTATGAATTACGTTCCAAATTATGAATTATCAAGAACTATTTTTAGATCTTTTAACTGCAATGAGTTTTAAATGTAAAATGTTCCGAAATTAACTTTTTCTTTTGTATTATTAGATGTTATACTGTAAAATTCTACAATATTGTTAAAAATTATCTTTTGAGACCTTCATGAGTTGCAAATGTAGTTATGCCACGCGAAGCTTCATCTAACTCTAGTTGATGGTACCCAGAGCTTAGATCAAGTTTTGAGAAATATGCAGCACCATTTAGTTTTCAATTAAATCTTCAGTTGTGGGAGAAGGGTGACGTTCCCGTGAAATGGCTTTATTGGGTATACGCATGTCAACACAAAGACGAATTTGGTCGGGATTGATGGGTTTGGGGAAACAAACAATGGGAGATACCCACGACGTGGGGCCTGTTACACTTTCAATAATATCTAATGATTCAAGACGTCGCAGTTCTTCTGATAG
>CACRXK020011652.1:0-16047 GCA_902702795.2 Paramuricea clavata
GGTATCACAATGGCACTCATGTATTCTGTATTTATTTATTCAAATTTTAGCAAGACCACTACAAAATATCATAAATAATAAGTTGGCGATCGATATTTTTCTTCGTGAGCCTGCGATTTTGAGTTTGCACCAATTGTTCACTTCATTTATAAAATTCAAATTGTCATGTCAAAGTCCCCCACTTCCCCTCCCCCTGTCGTCCTATTATTGCGAAGTTTGTAATTTCCCCGGGGTTCACGAGCAGAATACACGGCTAAAATACCAAATTCCCCCTCGTTTCCCCCCTTTTGTCCCGGGGGTGTACCCCCCGGGCAGGCCGTTGATATGTGCATTAGTTTATTTTATTGTATGTATGAAATAATATAGTGACATTCTTTTCCAAAATAATTTCTATATGCACCAGTCATGTTAAGCATGCACCTAGATGGGAGGACAGGCTACCCATGGCTTTGTAATAGACTAATCAAGTAATAAGTAATGCCTGCCCAAGACACAACATTTTTGACAACAATTTTTCCCATTTGTAGACTGGGCAAGTTATGATGAAGCAAATGATGATTGGCAAATTTGATAAAAACCCAAATATTTTTCAGTGTTCAGTATTTAAGTAGTGATTTTGGGTGAAGACCTTCAAAACATCCTGGAGTTTCCAAAAATAATGTTTTTCATTGGCTCCCCTGGAAATATTTTCCAAGAGATTTTTGAACCAGCTCCCCGGAAATGCATAAATAATACAGTTTTTAAGCCAAATATTTGGGTGACAACATTCCTTTGAAATGGATTTTTATGTCCCTCTTTAAGAAGTTCCAAGGTCTTCACCCCTGGGTGTATTGATTAAAAATGCTAGCAAGATTGTTGGTTAATTTAACCTTTTATTTTTGTACTCAAAATTTTCCCCATGTGCATATAGGCATACCAGATAACTTCAGCCTGTACATGCATGGGTTGAGGGTGAATTAATGGTTGAATAAACATTGGACATTTTCACTGACACTGTTAAAATTCTTGAGCCATATGCACCATAGAAGGAACTAATAATGTGTGAGTGTGACAATTTCACTTCCCCTGGAGGTAGAAGTGAGGCTATAGGCCAGAGTGTGAGATGTGAATCTATAGATTCAGGTTTTTGTTTCCTGTAATGTAGGTAATAATAAGCCATTGAATTCTACATCAGCTGCATGTAAAGGCCAGGTCGTGAAGAATTTTTTCCAGCCCCCCAACTGTTTACCTCCAGTTTTTTCAGCACAGATTATCCTACATGTATCAGTGTTAAGCCCCGGAGTGTCAGACAAATAATGGTAAAATATGAACATTTGATAAATGTGGATATATTGAAAAGACTGAAAAATACATTGTTTACATCAATTGTTTGAATGTTATATTTTTCTTCGATTTCTACAATTCAATGTGATTTGCTGTTATAAATCATATTCTATTTTTGCCTCCTCTGCAGGCAACTCTGTATTGTTTGTATAACAGGTTTTCAACTCTTATTTGTTTTGTATTGTAAATGCATTTTGTAAATGATCAAACTTTGGTCGAGCTTCAAGCAAAATAGTGTTAGGCCTGGGGAGAGCAAAACATGGGAGGAAAAAATCTCAAATATAAAACCTATTATACAAAACAATCATCTGGCATTAGACAGAAAATAATAAAGTAGGGTGCAATGTGACTCAATGGGTTAACTAGACACATCATGGGCAGATAGACGAGTTAACCCACTAAGTGCCAGCGCTCTCCCCTTGACAAGTAAAATCGTATAGCATTAGACGGAGTAAAATAATCTGGCGTTAGACAGAGTAAAATAATAAAGAATGTTAGGGTTTGTAATCCAAGTGACTATATACATTTTAAGACCTGACCAGGAACGACTGCGAAAAATGCAGCACAAGGTCCTCTGGTAGGAATTGAACCTACAGCCCTGCGATTCCAGTGCAGCGCTCTAACCAACTGAGCTACAGAGACCAGCTGTTGAGCTGTAACCGTAAGTTCATGTAAATATAGGTAATCGGGTGTGTGGGTTGTGATAAGGTGAACTTGGATGATGTGGTTTCTTTGCACTTCACTTGGTGGAATTAATATTAGAATGTTAGGGTTTGTAATCCAAGTGATTATATACATTTTAAGACCTGACCAGGAACGACTGCGAAAAATGCAGCACAAGGTCCTCTGGTAGGAATTGAACCTACGGCCCTGCGATTAAAATAATAAAATAGGGCGCATTAGTGCACAATGCGACTCAATGGGTTAGAGATGAACAGACGGTCAAGTCTGTTCTGCACATATGTACCTTCTGATGTAAACAATTGGTAACATCAAGGTGTTATACATAGAGTTATACATGGTGGTCAACATTACATGTATCAACACTAATGACTTCGGGAGCGAGCAAATGAGGCTAAATTGCATGTATTCACCAGCAAACATGAGGTCAAGACATATAGTGAAAAATTTACTCACACCAGGAACTGTTTCCTTTTAGAGTTGACCACCATGTGCCGATATGTTGCATCACAACATATGAAAGTAAAGAATACCCAACTTTCACATTGTTTCAGCATCTCATTCAGAAACTCTAATCAAAATTCATTTAAAGAACAGCAACCTGAACGATGTTAATTATGAACTATGTACATCATATTTTTTTTAATATAGCGTGTTTGAAATGTAAAAAACCAACATTCCTCACATTTTATGCTTTTTATCACTATTATAAACAGGGTGCCAGATACGGCTATTAGGGCTATAGTTTCAAATAGTGAAATCTTGACTGATTTCTGCCTAAGTATTTCACAAAATATTAAATACAACGATATCCAGCTGCGCATAAGTTATTATACCATTTACATTTCTTCTAAATCCTTTAGACATGGCTCACATGAGTATTAATTTCTCGGTAATTTCGGAATTTCAATTTTCCACTCCTACGATGAATAATAGTGCCATATAAATCGGTAGATAATCTTCAAAGGTTTTTCATACCAACACATCTTTCAAGGACGAATTATATAAACATGTTAATAACAACTTTAGTAAAGGAAAACTGTTATGAGCAAAATAACAAGTGTTTCTCGTGCCGATTATTTTCTGAAACACTCGGGCGCCATCTTGAAATTTGAGTTCGGGGGGGTGAATGCCTCTCTTTAGCGCACTGGCTAAGCTTTTGGCGGCCGGTTACACTTTTTTGGCTGAGTTCCACCTCTGTGTAGTATATCCTCTGTGACTTGGGCATGTAAATGATGTAATTATGTGAAGTTGTATATTTAAAGTTTCTTGTGTTTACATATGGTTTACATCCGAGTCAGAGAACAGCAAAATGTGATTGCCAAAAGCCTCAAAACCAAATACTGTTGTTACCCAGATACTGCAAACTTGATGTAAAAGGTACTTATATTTGTTTTATAGTTACATGTTTACTGCAAAATATGAAAACTAACGTTAACTTTTTCGTGACCAGCTGTTAAGCTTTTAATAGTGTTGATTGACATATTTTTCATTTCCGCATTAATATATATATATTATATATATTGAGTCAGGTTTATGTGTGCTAAAAAGATGTATTTAAAAAGTATTATAATATACTTGACGCTAAGAACTTGAACATATTACAAAGAAGAGCTAGGGTAAGTGGCCTGTTTCATGTCAAAACCCTTACCCAACCTAAATATGAGACTTGAAAGTGTCAAGCGTGGCATATTTTATCGCAAGATGTTAAAGTATTTTGGCAAGCTACCACACAAGTCAAACTATTATTTTTCACAGTTTTAACCCACCCAAAATATCAATACAAAGCTTTAGCTTCTATATACGACTATGAGCAGATTGAAAAGTAGGGTACTTTAGCAGAAGATCTCCTGTGGGACCAGTTTGCAGAATGTGGCAGAGTGCACACAACTTCACTTTCAAAATATAGCACACCTGGCCTCAGTGCTTCTGTTGGATTGATCCCTATAGGTGCACTTGGGTTAGCTGAGTGAGATAGTGACGTGAAAATCGAGTTGTAAAAAGATAGAGATTAGCAGATGTTTTAACATTTGACAGACAGAAAGACAGAGAAAGTAGATTGATTCTGCACTTGGGAAGTAAGAATTAAGTCGTATTTGGGGGCATACTTCGAAACCCGGACTCAGACTCGAAGAAAATTCGGACTCGAGAAAAACCCGGACCCGGACTTGAAGAAAATCTGGACTTGTGTTTAACAAAACCCGGACTTGACTTTTGAAAACCCGGACTCGAAATAAACAAAACCGGATTCAAAACAAGGACTCTGTGTACGAAAATGCAAAGGTTTTTTGGAAAGGTTTTTTGCCGCGACACCTTCCTTGCCTACAACATGGGATATATGCTTTTCCGGCGTTCTTTTCGATTGGTTGAAGTTACTTTTGATTGGTTGAAGTCTAGTTATTTTTCGTGTCATTTTGCCGATAGTGCGGGTCGAATATGTTGAGGATATATTTTACCCTCACCGCCATCGATCACGTTGAGTCTGCTCGAGATGGTTTACAGACAAGACATTCCTAGCTGCTGAGTCAGATTTCAGTTATTAATTTATGTCTAGGGTATTAAATACATTTTTAAATTAAGTAGGTAAGTAAGTATGTATAAGGCTAAATGATTTGTTTAGGTAGGCTATATAGTGATTATTTTGTGGGGAACCATATAGTATGATAACTGATTAGTAGGCCTCAGATAATGCATAACACTGAGTCACTAGAAGAAAAAAATATCTACATCTTTCGAAACCAAAGCTTATTGCTTTTGAGATAAAATATTTTATTATATACAAAAGCGAGAAGAGAAAGGGGCACCCGCGCAAGAGCACAATCAATCTATCTATCTATCCGCTAGTTATTACCGATAAACCTTTGCATTCTCGTACACAGAGTCCTTGTTTTGAATCCGGTTTTGTCTATTTCGAATCCGGATTTTCAAAAGTCAAGTCCGGGTTTTGTTAAACATGAGTCCAGATTTTCTTCGAGTCCGGGTCCAGGTTTTTCTCGAGTCCGGATTTTCTTCGAGTCCGAGTCCGGGTTTCGAAGTATGCCGTACTTGGGGTGATTTTACAACTTTTCAGGTGTGTACCTGATGATTTCAAACACACACCTCAGTGGTTTAGCACACTTGAGATCTTGTCGAAATGTGCCATTTTCTGCAAAATGGCTGTGGGAGACTGATTTGTAAATGGTCTGATGCAATAGGATAATGCCGTAGACAACTCGAGAAAGCAGCAATGTGGTAGAATATTGTCGTGTAAAGCTGAGAAAGTCAACTAAGGAAATATAGCGCATGACTGCACAAGTTAGAGAGCTATGGAGCGACGCTACCTTCATATAGTACAAGTGGCTAACTTCAAATTCAAAATATGTGCTTTTTGAGTTGTGAATTATGAGTTGTGGAGTTATAGTTCCTAACTCCAGAAATAATGTAGCTCGGCAGTGGTAATCTAAACCTAGAGTTACTGGCTGACACCTCGAAAAATCCTTGCCTGCCTAGACATACAGTAAATAAAACCCACAGGCATGATATATTGGTCAGGATCACTTTGTTTTGCTGGCATTTTGTCTTATCACTTGTCACACATTGACAACAAATCGAACCAACTCTAAAAGATGCCCTCTTTCACATCATGTGCCCCAGCTGTGTGTGCATTTGAATTAGCAGCCTGGCTTGAATATGGATGTGGCCGTAAGCGCTTGGAAAACAATTCTCTGATGGCTCTTTGCTCATGACTCTGTGGTCCACAGCCTGAACAGTTGTGAGATTACCGATTATTCATGCCACAATCTACCCGATGCCGATAACGATTTATAATGATGTCATAATATCAGTCGACCGAGTAAAGGTGGCGTCATTCATGTTGATTTTTTAACAATAATTTCCAACATAACTTGTTACTGCAACCAAAGATTGTTGAAACCAGTAATTGGCACATGTACATATTGCGTTAAAACACAACATGCAATTACTGCACATCAACATGCAATTACTGCACATCAATTTTAAAGTGCGTATTTTCTCAAACAATCAGTTTATACAATTGGAATAATGCAGTATAAATTATTCTACTGATGCCGATTGTCTACCAATAAGGCAAAAATCGGCCTGATGCCGATCCTGATTATCGGTCAATCACTACTACAGTATTTAGCCAAAACTTAAGTTTCAAAATATGATTGTGTTTACTTCAAGGTTGTTTGCATTTTATGAGTTCATGTTTTTCCTCATATGGTTTGATTTACATTATATGAAGGCATGCCTGGAATGTTGAAAAAAAAACATACTGCAGATTTTGATTTACCATTTCAGGTCTTCCAGTGATTAATTTTTTGTTGAAACAAACAAGTTGCTAGCTTGGGCCAATCCCATTGTCACTAAATGCCAAAAGCCACAAGTTTCAAGGAAGTGAAGGAAACATGCAATGTTTAATAGTATTGTTTTTATCGACCTTATGTTATAATACCATAATTTGTTTATAGACATTGTGTAGTATATATCATAAGCTGTCTTAAAATTTGCTACATTCCACAGGGCATTTTTTAAGAATCCGTCAGTGGGGGGGCCATCTACAAAAAGGGACCATACTATACCGAGTGTGGAGCAATGATAGATGGTTTGTTGGTAACAAAAAGTTTGGTGTGGTATCGAATTTAATGGTAGGGGGGGAGAGCAGGGCCGTAGGAAGCTCTTTTCGTTTGGGGGGGCTGAAAGCGAGGGCTTAGAGTCTCTGAAATGCCATTTCCTGGACTTTTTAGTATGTGGAAATTTAGAATTCAGTAGTACTAAATGGGCGAAGGCGTATTTAATTAACAATATATTGGATATGTTGCAGGAAAGTATGGGTAATATCTTCATTCTTTGCAGTTTGTCATGGATTAAATGATAAAGGTCTGCATGAATTTGAAAAATGAATGATTATTAGCAAATTATTGGGGGGCTGCAGCTCCCCAGCCCCCCCCCCCCTGCGGTTGCTACGGCCCTGGAGAGGGTTTGAGGTTTTCTCTCCCAGAAAATTTTTGTATTTTTCTACCCCTATGACTGCAATTCCCTGCATTTTCTGAAACAGATTTTTGGATATACAGCATTACATTATGCTGTAGATAGACTGAACCTTCAGTTAAGTACTTGCATAGTATGTATATGTAGATACCACAACTTGGCCGTCACTTAGGGAGCCAGCTTGATAAACTTAGAGTTCCCGACTCCCACGAAGCGCCACCATGGTTGGCACAGAGCGGAACAATTTTGCGTCTCTAAATCGTCGGAAATGGCATTTTCAAAGTCTTCTATATGTCTTTTGTTAGGCCCTTTCATTAATTCGTTCATTATGATTTGCGAGTCTATGATATCCGCAAGTCAGGATGGATTATTACGAGAAATGTTATAAAAATATCGATTACTGATATTTGATTATATGTATATATGATTTCAAATACTTCTAGTTTCGAAATCAAATTGTTTTTTTTTGGTGGGGGGCCAAAATTATCCCCCCCCTTATAAAACACTTGGTTGAGGGCCTGTTGCCCCCTGCGGTCACTAACTTGTCCAACAACTCAAATCTATAGGGTCTGGCCGAAATGCGATCCACTGCCTAGGAAATGTTTAAAATCTAATAAGGTATTTATTAAACATAAAAGACAGGACATAAGATTCACAAAGCAAATTTCAGTTACTAGAATATCAAACCTCCCTTCTAAATTCCATGTTTTGCTTATATTTTAGAGAAAAGGGACTTTGACTGGGGGGGGGCAAAATGGTTGAGTGGGGGGGCCACCATGGGGGCTGGGGGGGCTTTGGCCCCCCCCAGTTATATAGTTAAAAAATGCCCTGACATTCCACCCATTTTCACAAAAATGCAACCAACCAATTAACATAGTATTTTCAGTAGTCGCTTGTCCAGGGGCAGTGCTAGAGGGGGATGCTGCCGGGGGGGGGGGGAGCAAAACATGAATTGTATAGGACGAAAAACTGGTCAGCAAAACATGAATTGGATAGGAAGGAAGAAAAATAAAATATTGGAACTTGGGGATATTTATGGAAACCTTTAGGAAAAATTAAACGAGTAACTAACAATATGCATGTCAACCCAAAGATAATGGATTAAAATATGTCCAGAAATTTCTTTTATGTTCAGGCACAAACCACCCCACCACCCACTCTTCAAGAATTTTGGGAATAGGAATATTAAACAATTAGGAAAATATTAATTAATTAGGAAAATATGCAGTAGTGGAACGACTTGGAAACATTTCACTTACACCCACCCATTCAGATAGGGATAGCATCATAGATATCTAATTATATACACTAGATAGCGCATCGATCTCTTTAAGTAAAATTGAAGCCAAGAATATTCCAGCGGTTACCTCCATTTTAATAAATGGCGGCCATGTGGAGTTTCCCACTCGCTAATAAACGCTTAAAAAACAACAATAACTTTCATCATTTCAGCATTTTGAAAATGTATTTGGAATAGGTTTAACTTATTGTTTAAGTTCCCTGTTTAAAAAATAGAAAACATACGAATCTTCTCATTTCATAGGAATATCTGCAATCACGGCTTCAATTTTTGAATTGCAGAATAATTAGATGCACTATCTAGGCTAATGTATATAAGATATCTAGGGATAGCATGTGCTTGTATTGGGTGTGCATTCCTACGTTCAGCTAATCAACTTTTTTTTTCGTCAACCAAAATATAACTTAAAGATGTTTCATCATGTTTCCAAACGTTCTTTTACATATTGGCACCTGCATTATGGAACTCAATGCCGCCAGAATTAAGGCAGATAGATTGATTGATTGACATCTTTATTCAAAACACGAGATCCATTTCGGTAGACAGATTGGCTTTATTATAATGGGTCAGTCCCATTACAATTTTTTTGTCTATCATTCCCAGTAATTAACTCATTCACAGTTCAAAAATAGGCAATCCCATGCAGTTCCCATTTTATCCTTGAGGACCCTCTATAAAATAAGAGTAACTTCTAAGTGATTGTGCTGGTTGACGATGTCAATTTAGATGAGAATGAAAAGGCTTAATGAACTTGGAGGAAAATATCATGCACAATATTATAAATCAAAAACAACAGTGGTCGAAGAGCAGATTCTTGCTTCAGTCTCAACTTGTGCCCAGTCAGAGCTCATCAAAGGTTGAAAGATCCAAGCTAAGTTAAACCCCCTCCCCTTCCTGGAATGGTTCGTGCTTCGCATTCTGAAAATAGTCTGCAGACCAATTTGCCATAAATTAAAGTTGTAATGTTGTATGCTCGGATGTTTATAAACAGACTAGCTTGTCACATCCATATATGGGCAGTGATCTTATTTCAATCTTTATTGATTTCTTGCACACTGCTGCCGCTGAGAATATTCTGATGGCCAATAGATAGATGGAATGGCTTCATTATAAACAAACACATGTACAATACACAGTAATTTAGATTTACAATATATCACTTGGCTTGTGGAAAACGTCACGTGTGTTTCTAATAATTAGCTTATTATGGCAAAACTTTCGTTCAGTATCCCGTCATCAGTGCTAACACTGATGAATATCTTGAGCTGACGGATTGAAAACTTTAATTTGCCATAATTCGTTGTGTTTCCCGCAGCACGAGCCAATATATATGTAAGATAACTTTCGATCTTCATCACATAATTGCTCTAACAGCACAGATGTTACAACACAAACGGGCGATGCTGCGCACTGATAAGTGATAATGCATCCACTATTCCGAGTAAACGAAATGTAATGATACAAAAAATGAAGGCTTCTTTTTGAGACTGAAGAGAAAATGCAAAGATGACACTGGGCATTTTACTCAACACAATTTTACTGTGTACTGTAAATACAGTTTTTATGTTAACGGGAATATTTTTGAACTCAATAGTCATATTATGCTTCTGGAGGTCTGGTCAGCTACAAAATAAATTATGTTATTTTATGATTCTTGTTCTCGCGTGTTTTGACCTCGCTGTGGTTATAATCACACATCCTTTGATAATGTTGTCAACCATCTCATGGTGTATCAGAAAATATGAAATATTTCACACAATCAACTTGAACATATCTGCCTTATTTTACGGGTCATCCTTACTCACGTTGCTGACAATGAACGTCGAAAGATATATAGCGTTAACTTATCCGTACTTTCATCAACGATCTGTCACAAGAAGGCGACTCTTAGCCCTACTTTTTGTTCTCGAAGTACTAGGTTTAGTTCAACTTACTTTATCTTATCGAGATTTCGTGTTCCCTGCTCAGGTGGCGCCAGCTTGTTTTCTTGCGATCCTGTTTCTTCTATTGTTCTTCATAAACTACAAGATTTTTATTATAGCAAAACGAATACGAGAAGATGATAATCGTGTCACTGCTTCCCTAGGACCGGGCGAAAGAGACTATCCTGCTAACATCTGCGAACTAAAAAGTAAATTAACTTTGAAAAACATCTCTACGTGTCTTCTTGCTGCGCTATGTTTCTTCCTCTGCTGCTGCCCAGGTCTGCTGTATAACTGCATACTACTGGTCTCCAAATCCCGAGTAAGCTCCGACGTTGTTCTAGGTTGGGGCCTCTGGTCAAGCACACTGGTCAGCATGAACTCGACATTTAACTGTCTTATCTTTTTCTGGAAAAATACAACTTTACAAAATGAGGGAAAGAAGATATTGAAAGGAAGGAGTCATCATTTTATGAAACCAAACAAAGTTGTAGAACAAACAAACTGTACGGAGACGTTATGAAACTGAATTTTAATAATTTAGATTGATTTTTTTGGCAATCGTCCATAAAATATCTGCAAAGAAACATAAGTCAAGAATAAGCGGCTTCTTGTCGGTAAATTTTTCCGAGCTTCTACAGAAATACAGTATTACACAACACATTACAGTAACTGAATTGTGCAGGTATTTCCGTTTTGACTGCAAAACCCTGTATTGTTCAGGGTGATATTCAGTTGATATTTATTTATTAGAAATTAGTTTATTAGCATACAGTAGGTACACGTCTCCATTGAAGAGCACATATTTTAAAATTCATTCATGATTCAGCTGTAATGTATTAAAACCCTGTATTGTTCACGGTGGTATTCAGTTGATTAAAACGCTGTATTGTTCTATCCCCAACTGCAGTCAGCAGAAGGCGATTTGTTTGTTAGCATTATTTTTGATGGAATGTGCGTTGGCTAATTAATAAATTCACAATTGCTATCAGTTATATCTTAATGCACGATTTTGAACAAACATTTTTTCAGCAGCTACAGAAATACAGTATTACACGGCAAAAAATGCCGAGCCCGTTGCTCAACAGGACTGAACAATGTTTTGCTGCCCACGTTGTTCACACTTGTCAACAATATTGAACAATGATGTTGAGCCTGAATCGGGTGTAACAATATTGTTCAATATTGTTGACAGCTATGAACCATATCTACAGTATGCTGTGAACAATGTGGGCAGCAAAACATTGTTCAATCCTGTTTTCATCAGTACGCGTGTACACAACAAACTACACAAGCGGAAGTGCATGTGCAGGTATTTCCGTTTTGACTGTAATACAGCTGAATCATGAATGAATTTTAAAGTATGTGCTCTTCAATGCATGGAGACGTGTGCCTACTGTATGCTAATAAACTAATTTCTAATAAATATATATCAAAATATTTACAAGAGTTACAGACTACATATGCAAAGAAACTATAGTATAATACAATTATTAAGAAATTTTATTTAAACTCAGCGAGAGATCGAGCTCTGGCGAGTTCGACGAGTATGTCGTTCCATATGGTAACCCCTCTATAAGTAAAGCTTTTCTTTAAGGATTCAGTTAAAGGTCTTGGAACAAAATGTTTATGATTAGAGCGGCAAATTGTGTTCGCGTGTATCATAGAAGTTTCGTGTATCATATAGAGTAAATTTTCTTGACAAGTAACTAGGAACCATGTTATTACAGTTTTGTACATAAAAGTTTTAAAATGTTGATTGCGTCTGGTTTTAAGGCCTTTCAAGTTTGGTCCAATTCAATGATGTTAAGATATCTGAGGACCGAATGTTGTAATCAGATTCAGTAATAGTTCTTGCAGTCCTATTCTGTAAACGCTGTAGTTTTTGTCCAAGACCCTTGCCTAAACTATCCCAAACAATGCTACAATAATCAAAGTGTGGCTGTATTAAAGAGTTGTAAATCAAGACAAGAGTTGACTCTGGAAGTAATGGTATAGTCTTCGTAAAACTCCAATCAATTGAAAATGGAGGCATTACTTTTTAAAATGGAACTTGATTATTTTTTAAAATTGAGCATTATTTTTGAAAATGGTTTATTTGATGAAAATGCTGGCACTAATTTGCGAATTGTTGACTTTAATTTTGAAAACAATTAATGTCGTATAGTTTAGGATTTGAAATTGCGTCGTCGAATTTTCAAAATGGTAACTTTTTTATTCAGAGGAATACCTACCACCGGGGATTTATCCCTGCTCCCGAGGACTGAGACTGTAAATTCAAAATCGCGCTAAATTCAGAGACTGTAACTGCGGATGAATTAAAGAGATTAACTGTAGTCAAGCATGAACATATCCATTCTTCTTTGCAAAATAACAATTTAGAAGTGAATGAAATTCTTGAGGAATTAGAGCTTACATTCGAAGCATAATACATCTTTGGATCCTAAGGTATAAGAATAACTCAAGACATTTTTCGTGATTTACTAACCGCCAAAAGAATCTTAGAACAAAACATCACGAACCCCTAAGGCCCTAAGGTATTCACTGGAACAGCTGGACGTCCTTCCTATGATATATCTAAAGAGCAACTTGAAGCTCTTTTGGATGTTGGGTTTAATGTTGGTCAAATTGCTGAGATGTTACAATTACAAGTTGGAAAGCGAACAATCGAACGTCGTATTTCTCAATTCTTTGCTTGCACATGACGTCACTACGTGTCGTTAGGCGCCATCTTGGTTGATTTTAAAGTTTTGTCCAGCCATTTACATCGAAATAGTTGAGTTACTTTAATATTTTTGGTTTGTTTTGAAAACATCTTATTGTATTATTGATAGTTTACGATTTCTGGCACAATACGACAAAGAAAGAAGAATATAGATTTTTAGATGTTTTGAAAATCAACCAAGATGGCGTCGATTGCAAACGAGCAATTCGGTGTATTAGGGCGATCCTTTAGTGATATCTCCAATGACGACCTGGATTCTGTTGTTCGTGAAATCAAGTTGTTTTACCCAAACCTGGGCTTAAAATAACGAAGCAAGCACTGTTCTTGAAAGTTTTTTAAGTGATGTTCAAGAATGGGGTTCACCGTCCCGCGTTCGATGTGATAGGGGCGGAGAAAATGTTGATGTTGTTGAGTACATAATCAATAAACGAGGCACCGATAGAGGTTCTGCATTGGTTGGGAAAAGTGTGCACAAGCAGAGGATAGAACGGCTATGGAGAGATGTCTACATGGATGTGTTAGATTTGTTTTACGGTATTTTCGTGTCGATGGAAGATATTGGTTTACTTATATGGTGCTGGCACTGCTGCTTCTGCCATGTGATTAACACAAAACTGAAATCTTGGGCTTAATGCATGAATAAGACACCCTTTGAGCTCTGAGCAAAATAAAACCCCACTTCAACTCTGGGTTCAGGGGAATTTTGAGAATGCAGAAAGAGCTCTCCAGGATCATAGCATGGTTGGTGAAGATGATTATGGCGTAGATTGGGATGGTTAACAAGTAGACACTTTCACCGTTGTCTAATCATGCACAAGTGTTTAAACAATGACATCGATTTTAAATTTAATTTCAAGTTCTCCTCTGACATCCACAGCTACAACACTCGAAACAAACGGAATATACATTTGGAACGCGTCAAGAAGAACTGGGGGAAGCAGGCATTCAGCTACCATGCTGCCAACGACTGGAATAGTCTGCCTGTGGAAATCCGAAATATACACCAAATTAAAACTTTTAAAACTAAACTAAAGAAACATTTAGCTACATAACCATAGGACTCTCTACCGAACCGATAGGATGCGCAAGAACTTTATACGATATAACTTTTCATATGTTCACTTTTGTTAGTTTTATATTTTTATTCTTTTATTTTATTTTTTTTTTAATTTTTTTTTTATCAGGGCTCCACTGAAAATCACTTTCGTGACTAAATAATGACCCCCTGACTAAATATTGTAATTATGGTTCGGCAAATTCTGATGCTTATTATGAACAGGATGTTGAAGTTGCTGAAACCAACAGTCCTTTATCTCAACAACAGTTGGATCAACTTATGATGAGTTCCAGCAGAATTGCCCAATTAATCCTTCCCCCTTGGATTCTGTCAGAGGTTATCAATTCGTGAAAAACTTTACATTACAATGTATCAGAGGTGAAAATATCAATATTATTGTGTAAACACATTTCTTCAGCTACATATACATGTAAACACAATTTCAACAGCAGCAACTTGAAGAGACAATCTTGGCACAACGAAGCATAACTGACGGACCTAACCATGACAATGTGCTTTGACACAACTTAAACTTCGTATTTGTTCATCTAGCATTATTGTTAATGTTATATTAAAAGCAGTTCAAAAATTTCCAAGAATTTCATAGTCTAGTAAACAAAGGGTTCAACTCTGAATGAATGAAAGCATCATTCTTAATTAACAGAATATTAAAAACCAAGCATGCATGCGTGTTCATAACAGTTTAAACAACAGTTCATCCTGTAATAGTGGTAATGTACCAACTGTAATAGGCTACCTATATTGTTAAAGAGGATGGCAGAAATTAAAGCTTCCCAAATCCATGGCATTCCAGGAGTGCTTCCCTCAGGAATTTTGAGAATTCTACAGGATTTTCAAGTCCTCAAGACATGTTGATGCATAGGGACGGAGACGGCTATTTTCTTCAAAGTTGTAGAAATCAACCGTGATATTCTTACTGAATCCTAATGGCGGCAGACAATCAGCCCCAGTGATAAATACGAGAAGATGTTCAAGTGATAATCCGGTAATATCACCCTTTCCAAATCTTGCAGGAAAATTTCAAAGCAATAGATAGTACTATCCTCCTTGCTGCTTTGGTTGGACTCTTCTTCTGAGCGGTTGATCTTGTACAATGTCATGAATGATGATTTCGTTAAAGATGGATGTTGGTTACCCAAGGTCAAATCAAACAATTGCTTGTTTTGTAAAATCCTATCACCAAGCTGACCAATGGAATTTAATCCATTGAAGAATTGTGACACCTCTGCAAGGACTTCATAAACGAAATGTTGTTTCAACAATGACTCAATCATTTCACTTTCATTTGATAAATTGCAACGATAGATTTTTGGATAACCAGATTCTGCAATTTTTCCACCATGCTAGTTGACCAATGAAGTGAAGGTATCCTCGGATGAGCTATTCATGAATTCTTGCAACATGCTTTTCATTTCCACATCATTAACAGCATTGATACCATTTACAAAAGTAACCTGAACAGATTGCTGCAGATCATAATCAACTGATGATAAACAACGTGGGCCGCTTCCCCTATGCAGGATGCTCCAAGCAACAAGCTTCCCTGCTAATTCATAACGGCTGTTTGCAAGGAGACCAAGGTCATGTGAAAACCAAGATCCATGAAATATAGAGGATTCACTTATTTCACGCATCAACAACCGGAAGAATTCCCGAGTCGGACCTCCGTCATCGACTGCTTCTTCTCCAGCAAACGCAATAACAACCCCCTTGAAGAATGTAAATCTCTTTCTTCCTATCGCTCTCTGGGTCGAGGAAAACACTGACTTTCTGCTGACAGTTATGTTTGCATTTAAACTAGTTGATTCAGAAGTGGAAATGTTGGTTGACTGAAAGACATTCAACAATTCTTGTACACTTTGGCTCTCCTCTTTGGTATCTGTTTTTGATCAAACTCTCTTCGATTGCCACTTGACGTTGTGGGTCATCATTATACAATTACTTTATGGTTTCCGTGTTTGGATCAGGCCATCCTAACAGGGAAACCATAAAGTAATTGTTTTATAAAATAACAACAACACGATAG
>CACRXK020011653.1:0-16046 GCA_902702795.2 Paramuricea clavata
CGGACCTGCAGATGATGGTCAAATTCAGAAATGTTAACAGCTTATAACATCATTTTCTCACTTTGATATACAATTTCTGGTTGACCACCTACTGCAGATAGTTCTTAGGGACCTTGCACTGGGGGGGGGACAAAATTGCTGACTGGAGGGGCCACTAAGAGGGCTGGGGGGGGGACATGTCCCGCAGTCTATATGTTAAAAGAGGCCCTGAGTCATTTTACCGAATTTAATTGGCCTGAAACTGAGTTTATAGTACTCCTAGGAGTTTACGTGGAATTCGTCTTGGTTTATTTCATAATTATTTATATCCAATCTAGCAAAATTTCTGCGGGGGCGGATACGTAACTGTAGTCTCCAGAGTGGTAGATCTCCTACGTACAGTCAGACAGCCGTGATAACTAAAATTCGTAAAATTAGGTGTGGAGCTTATATTGCGTCGTAAATGCTTTGATTATTGTCTCTTAAGCAAGATATAATAAGACAGCTAGAATTTTGAAGATAGAAATTAGAATTAAAAGCTTCTGTCAAAAAACCGCAATACACTTTAATTTGCACTGGATTGTTCACATGATTGAGATCAGTTAAGGTGGCTCCATACACTTTTCATCATCGGGGGACTGGTACCTAATCTTGAGTTTTCGCGCGAAAATATTAAAAATATATGCAAAAATAAAAACAACTTTTTCAGTCAAAAATCCGAACCACAAGTCCTGTTTATTTTGATGTTTTGAATCTTCCTTGTTCTCATTTGTTCTCAAAGAACAAACTTCGTCCTGATTTAGCCCTGAACATCGAATAACTAGTCTTTTTAGAAGACATTCTAAGGTAAAAAATGCAATGTTCAACGTTCAAACTCTTGTGAAAACCGGCGATCGGCTCGACCGGCGAAAAGTTTTTTTACTGCAATATTTGGCGATTTATAAGTTCATATCCAGAGTTTTTTGTACTTACAACTGGTAAATGTATTCAAAATGTTACTAACAGCAAAGAAATTCAGTGAAACAGCATCATGCGCCGGCTGAAACAGCATCGATCATGCGCCGATTAAACTGTTTAAAATTGTCAACAACAACATGAAAACACACAAGTTACGACTGAAAACGAATATAAAACTATGTAGAGAAGCCAAAAAGTTCATACATGTCACACATATTTATACCAAACGACACAATCACCTGTTTTCTTGGCGTTATCCCGAGTTAGCATGCAAAACTAAATATATTTGGATTTCTAAGCAAGAAAACACAACATATATTTGATATTTCGACGAGACTAAAAACTTTTTTGTGCGAGTTTTTCTGGAGATGCGCCTGCGAAAACATGTACGCGCATGTCAATTCATTGATCTTGCAGAGCTCGAAAAACTTTCGGCCGAGCGAGTGAGATACCACAATAAAACGGCGTAATTCAAAATTTTGCACGGTGACATGTGATGAAATTTTGCACAACGATAACTTCTTTTAAAACAAATAGAATATCAAAATTTTAAAAAAATCTGTTGATTGAAAAACTCTAAATCCGCAATTTTTTATTCTGGCTATTCTAATCTACAGAATTTTTTTATTTTCAGGGATAAGATTCCGCATTAAAAGTGAAAGCTATACAGCAGTTAAAAATGGGGTGTCACCGGCAATATTCGGAAAATAAATAATAAAAACCTGCTTAAAATAGCAAAAAATACCATATTTGGCGAGACTACTGTTACCATGGAAACAATATTATGTTCAAGAATATTGCAAAATTTTTTCTATCAAATACTTAATTTATACTCGGGAATGCTTAAAATTAATAGATGAAGTGATAAAATTTATAAATTGAATTTTTACGCAATAAGGTATTTATACTACGGAACTGTATGGAGCCACCTTAAGTGCCTTCAGTCAATCGCGTTGTGACTATGGGCTCCCAGAAGGCTTAGCGGGATAAATATTATATGGCCAAGTTTTCTTAAAATATTTACGAAAATGTGAAGAAATACTCCAATTTTTGAAGATCCACACAATAATCTTAAATGTAAGTGTTAAACTATGTCAATATTTTGAAGTTTCGTGTGTAAATATGTGCCATAAATAGTTGTATTCATGTATATTTTTAACCGCCGTGCCGTTGGTCGCATTTGTATTTTCACTATTTTGTATTGGGTTCAACAATATATTGTTACTAAAATACATTAAAACTTAGTGATATTGCTTTGTATTTACAGATTATAATTCCAAGCAATAAATATTGTCATAATATGTGCTCCAAGCAAGTCAACTGTCGAAATCATGATACCTGTAAATGTAACGACAACAAACTAGAATACTACAGGCTACAAGAAGGTATGAAATATAGTTTAATGTATTGAGGCGGTATCAATATTGATTCATTTAGCTAATATTGATATAATCGCCAAAGCAAGTTCTATGGCTTTGTATGAGAGGAGAATAATTCCTCCTCTGTGTTTAATATTTATATTGTGCCTATCAATAGATTCCAGACAACCCTAAATATACATATTGCTGAATTCCCTGAATACATTCAGGATATATGATGCTTGTGATGTTACTCTGAGTGTATATCCACACCGGGCAAGCTTGAAAAATATGCCTGGCCACGGTGGGAATCGAACCTACGACCTTTGGAATAGTAGCCCAATGCTCTGCCAACAGAGCTACGCGGTCAGGTCTGTTCGAGTACCGGTATGTGATATTTCGGAACAATATCTAGTGATCATGACTTTTTTCTGTGTTGGTGTAATGTACTCAGGTGAATATGATGCTTGTGATGTTTCTCTGAGTGTATATCCTGCCCGCGTAGCTCAGTTGGCGGAGCATTGGGCTAGTATTCCAATTAAGGTCGTAGGTTCGCTTCCCACCGTGGCCAGGCATATTTTTCAAGCTTGCCCGGTGTGGATATACACTCAGAGCAACATCACAAGCATCATATTCACCTGAGTACATTACACCAACACAGAAAAAGTCATCCAGGATATATGTTTTTCATAATTTTTTCTGTGTTGGTACCTACATTCATTTGGGCTAGTATTCCAAAGGTTGTAGGTTCGATTCCCACCGTGGCCAGGCATAATTTCAAGCTTGCTCGGTGTGGATATATACTCAGAGTAACATCACAAACATCATGTTTCTCATAGTTATACCTCTGAGGAATTCCAAGCTCAAAAATTATATATGATCTCCTGATTGCCCTGAAGAAATATCCCAATATGCTAAGTACTATGCAGACACTAATATGGCATAATGCCATAATTAGTAAATGTTTATGACTTATGAATCAAGTTCAGGGCCGTAGCTAGACGCGATAATTGGGGTGGTGTATATTCATATATTCATGTTCACATACCGTAAAAACAATCGCTTTCAAAAGAAATCTGTCTGGGCAGAACACGAATATATGAATATACCCCCCCCCCCCCAAATCATCGGTCTAGCTACGGCCCTGGTCAAGTTGTGTGTTTATATGGAACCGAGGTAGCCCAGATACCAGAGTTCATTGTACATAGTGTTGTACCAACAACCAAGTAGAATTTCATCCATGTTTACTTGAGACTTTTCAGGCAGGTCAGCTCAAAGCACCTGTCTTTATTGCTATATAAGAGCTGTTTACATTGCCCTCTGAAAATGTACCGCCGTACGGAACAGATAAAATGACATTCTTACTGAGTGAATCTACCTGTGCTTGGACAAAGGTTTGAAATATACCGGATATCATATCCAGGCTCAGGGCTGCCGAGAGAATTTGCAGAGCCCTGGGCAAATCTTCTCTGGGGGCCCCATGACTAGACCTTAGCTAGACTGCATGTGGAGCTACTGTAAGCGGCCCTCAATTTCAAAAATGCTCTCATCAATTTAAAGGACATACTCAATTTTAGGCTCTCATGCAAGTTGGGGCCCTATTAAGGTTGGGGCCCAGGGCAATTTCCCCCTCCCTCTATCGGCAGATAGTGAGATAATCTTACTATCCAGTATATTGGCAGATACTGGATTTGACCTTTGAACTTTGTGGGCAAGACTTTGGCAATACCCATGTTTAGAATGAAGTTATTTCCTATGATTTCAAGTATCTTTTCAAGTCAAAGTATTATAAACACCCTCATTTTATAATCAATTAAACTAATTATTTATCTTAAATGAAAGTCTAAACCTTTATATCAACAGTATCCAGTATTCAGCCGGATAATGCAGATATCTTTCTTTCAACTATCCGACATAGCTGAAATCTGGCTGGATGGCAAAAATGTCTATCTGGTGCAGCCCTAGAAATGACCAAATGCCAGGTGAACAATTGTGACCAATTGTTTTATCTGACAACCAGGTATTTCCTAAAGGTAGCCCTCATTGTGACTGAGAAAAAAGTTTAAAAAAGACAAGTGTATAACTTTAATAAAAATATTGACTTAGGCTAATGAGGTTTTTGGGTAATTAGTTAGGATTATCTACAAATTTTACTTGGACTGTAGACAAATTGGCACAGGAGGGCATGTTCTGAAAGGGAAAAGCTGGCATTGTATAACAGACCCTGAGACACACAGCAAGCTAGAACTGGTTGAATTTAAATGTGCTTCAGTTACTTCATATTGTATGTCATTGCAACTTTAGAGTTGTGTGTTAATTATTTCCCTGCCGCTACCATGAGAATGAAATTATTATGCATTAGGGATGCACCTGATAGAACATTTTACTATCCAGCTGAATACCATATATGCCGAACGGATGGAAAATATCCTACCAGATTATCCGGCCAAATACTGGATATAGAGTGATTATAAAATATATGTAGGATATATAAAGTAAGATATAAACTTTAAAAATGTTGGAAGCGAAACCAGGATTCTCTGGTTAAAAAGATTTATTTATTACAAGCGTTCGACTGCCAGTCTGCAGACGGAGACCCGTCGAAGACTGCAGACTGGCAGTCGAAAGCTTGTAATAAATAAATCTTTTAACCAGAGAATGTTTACACAATTAAGATATAAACTGTTTATAAAGTGATGCTATTTATAATATATTGATTTGAAATGATACAAAAGAACTTCACAGTGAATTAAACTTAAAGTGCCCAAATATACATGTACTATGTTTATTATTTACTGTGACTAAAAATGTTAATCCCAGTTTACTCCTCTGGTTAATTGGTTTTAAACGGTCTCTCTGCCAATGTGCCTTGTTAAATCATACTATGTCCTAAACCACTCGACTTGCCCTAAAAAGTGTTACTTGTTGATAGTTTAGCCAGACTTTCCACCCAAATCTCAAATATTTACTCTGACATGTCACCAACAAATAATTAGATTGGGTTTGTTCTATAAGTTGTTTGATACTTTCTCATAAACCCACAAAAGGTACAGTGCACTCTTTATAATAATCTCTAATGCAAAATAATTATCTTTCAAGGGAACGTGCTGGCCATTAATGTTTAACGAAGGACAGTTGCACACCAAAACCTTTGTAGATTTTGTGCGCTACAATATAGTGATGTGTTCTTCTTCGACTGTGTCAAAGTGCCATTCAGCAAAGATTCTATTGGTTTCAAATTACCTGTACTGGTAATATGAACTTTAATTTGGATTGTGACTGATATAAACTATGTTGAAATGATTCAACTGAATCGAAATATGTAACATAGACTATAGTTTTAAACTCTAAAAATATATAATTTACATTTGTACTTTCTATTCTCTTCATTGTTTTAACTTAGTAATTCAGTTAAATTGAGTTAATAACATACAATCTTAAGCAGCATTTATACAAAAAGGTATTTTTACATTACATTAAGTTTATATTGAATATAGTTACTTTAGACATCAATTGGATGTACATTTACATCACAAACCATATCAGTACAGTAGCTGTATTCAGTAAGTACGTAATGCAGTGTAAAAAGACCTTTGGAGGTGTTAGTTTACGCTCGTAGTGTAGATTAACACCAGTTGGTGTCCACACAGCTGCAAGGTGCTTTACACCAAAACAGCGTAAAAATATCTTCGGAAGTGTTATTTTACGTTCGTAGTGTAGATTTACACGAAATCGGTGTCCACACAGCTGCAAGCTATTTACACCAAAACAGTGTAAAAATATCTTCGGAGGTGTTATTTTACGTTCGTAGTGTAGATTTACACGAAATCGGTGTCCACACAGCTGCAAGCTGTTTACACCAAAACAGTGTAAAAATATCTTCGGAGGTGTTATTTTACGTTCGTAGTGTAGATTTACACGAAATCGGTGTCCACACAGCTGCAAGCTATTTACACCAAAACAGTGTAAAAATATCTTCGGAGGTGTTATTTTACGCTCGTAGTGTAGATTTACACGAAATCGGTGTCCACACAGCTGCAAGCTATTTACACCAAAACAGTGTAAAAATATCTTCGGAGGTGTTATTTTACGCTCGTGGTGTAGATTTACACCAAATCGGTGTCCACACAGCTGCAAGCTATTTACACTAAAAGAGTGTGAAAAGATCTTCGGAGGTGTTATTTTACACTCGTAGTGTAGATTTACACCAATTCGGTGTTCACACAGCTGCATCTATTTAACACTGAAAAGGTGTATTTTAACACCAAAATGAGTGTAAGTAAACACTAAATCGGTGTCCACACAGCTGCAAGAATTTACACCGATTTCGGTGTTGTGGTAACACTCCCAGATTTACAGTGCTAATTTATTTTCAAAATCTAGAATGTCGTTTTGGCTTTCAATAGGCTTCAATTCAATGTAAAATAAAAGGATAAAACGCTTCGAAACTTTTCCGTGAAGCTATGTAGCTGGGTTAACTGAAACATTGCTCTGCCGACAAATAACTTGCTCGATATACAGCAAAACAATTAGCTTTACAGGAGAAAGCTTTTATTTGAGTTAGACTTTGGTCAAGCCACATTTTTTTCTGTAGGTAAAAGACCATTACAGGCACACATAAAAACATTCTGCGTTGGATGAATTGTCCGAAATGAACAATAACAAACGTCCATATATATATATATATATATATATACATATATATATATATATATACATATATATATATATATATATATATATATATATATATATATATATATATATATATATATATATAAAATAGTTTGTGTAGGGTTATAAAAACCAATGATACAGTGCTCAATGGATAACCAGAGCATAATAAAAAGACACAAAAACTTAGCAAGCTTTGTTTGGCATATTTATTACTATACAGTTTCGTACCACGTAAATAACGTGGCACTTTTCAGATAAAATAGCCTATGTTTGACCTATAGCTTCTTAACGAACTGTTTAAATATGTACAGATGGTATAAAGGGCGCTTATCTAATTACAAATCAATTAACACCTCAAGTAGTGTCAAGTTATAAAGTTTTAAGTAGAAACTTATTAGCGTGTCTACACGTGGAGACAAGTTCGGGCAGAATCGTGCGAGCTGGTCGGATCTTTTCTGTTACACAAGATCACCCAAAAACACGGTGAGAATTTCGGCCTCTATCGAGATGACGGGCTTGGTGTTATAAAAGCAACCCCCCGTATAATTTAAATTATTAAAAAAGATATCTGTTCCATCTTCAACAATCATGGCTTAAAAATTACCATCGAAGCCAACAAGAAAATAGTAGATTTCTTAGACGTCACCCTGAATCTGTCTACCCAAAAGTATCAGCCGTTCACTAAACCCAACAATATTCCACTTTACGTCCACAACAAATCAAACCATCCACCCAAAATACTAGACAACATACCAGCAGCGATCAACAAGCGCCTTTCTGAAATTTCATCTGTTGAAGACTCGTTTCAGCGTGCAGTGCCATTATATCAAGAAGCCCTAACAAAGAGCGATTATCAACATAAATTGAAATACCAACAACCTCCGACGTCCGAAAATACCATCAACTCAAAGAGTCGGAAACGAAATATAACCTGGTACAACCCACCGTTCAGCAAAAATGTCGCTACTAATATTGGTCAGACCTTTTTAAAGATTCTAGACGAGGAATTTCCCGCAGGCCATATCTTACACAAGATATTCAATAGAAATACCGTCAAGATTAGCTACAGCTGCATGAGTAATTTTAAACAAAACATTGACGGACATAATAAATCCAAGCTCTCCCACCGAGCTAAAACCACCGACGAAAAAAAATGCAATTGCCAAAAACCAAGTGAATGCCCTATGTCAAAAAATTGTCTAGCAAAATCTGTTATCTACCAAGCCACAGTAAAAACATCTGACAAGCGGCCCACTCAAACATATGTTGGACTAACAGAAAATGAATTCAAAACTCGATACACCAATCACAAAGCTTCATTTAATAACTATGAGAAGCGTAATTCTACTGAATTAAGTAAATACATCTGGAATCTTAAGAACAATAATATTAGTTACTCTATCAGATTGAAAATTTTAAAACGCGCTAAATCTTACAGTAATGCATCCAAGAGATGTAACTTGTGTATCTGGGAGAAGTATTTCATTATTTGTAAACCGGACATTGCAACACTTAATCGTCGCAACGAACTTGTCTCCACGTGGTAAGCTGTAAAACATGGAATCTGGAATCTTGGAATCTTGGAATCCTGGAATCTTGGAATCTTATCATATAACCGCAAAATATGTTAGTATCAAGATATTATTATTATACATATGCAACATATTGTTCTGCATGCGATAATTTAATACTTGGTGAGTTAGCAGAAGCAGACCTTGGTAATATATTATCGGTATATACTATACGTTGCAGATCCATCTTGATGCCAATTCATAATAATATAAACGCTGTGCGCGCATCTAAATAATGTCGTCGGTTTATGAATAGAGTTAAAATCAAGTGCGTAGCAAGATATGACCATTGCAATCAGGAAAACCTCAATTATCAATTAGATGCACTATAACACATCGTATTAATTCCGTCAAAAAATAGCACACTTGCGAACAATTGCCGTGTTCATATAGTCTATATTCAACGAATTAAGGTTATATAGTACGTGGTTAATGAAGTTCATAGTCTTGCTATGTAGGTAAGTGAGTTATATAGCACGTGGTTTTTCAACTGGCAATGTTATAATAGCGGCAGTGCGTCAATCTAGTGCTTTTTCGGCAAAATTCAAACATACAATGCACCCATGCATACATGAAATCGATCATCAGTAATATAGAACTTGATTACTAGTGTAGAGGAGGAGTCAAAGCGGCTTATTGTCTAGTTATAACATAAGACATAACCTTAATGAATATAGACTATATGAACTCGGCAATTGTTCGCAAGTGTGGTATTTTTTGACGGAATTAATACGAGGTGTTATAACGCATCTAATTAATTGAGTTTTTCCTGATTGCAATGATATATATAATGTAATTTAGTTGCCTCCCGCCTGGTCATCTTGCTACGCACTCATAAACCGACGGCATTATTTAGATGAGCGCACAGCGTTTATATATGTATTGGCATCAAGATGGAGATATTAAATTCTGCAACGTATATAGTATATGACTGATAATATATTACCAAGGTCTGCTTCTGTAGCTATAAGTGTTAAATTATCGCATACAGAACAATATGTTGCATAAGTATAATAATAATATCTTGATAATAACATATTCTGCGGTTATATGATAAGACTCCAGGATTCCAAGATTCCAGGATTCCAAGATTCCAGGATTCCAGGATTCCAGGATTCCAAGATTCCAAGATTCCAGATTTCAGATTCCATGTTTTACAGCTTACCGTCTCCACGTGTAGACACGCTAATAAATTTCTACTTAAAAACTTTATAACTTGATGCTAATATTTTCGTGACACTACTTGAGGTGTTAATTGATTTGTAATTAGATAAGTGTCCTTTATACCATCTGTACATATTTAAAAAGTTCGTTAAGAAGCTATAGGTCAAACATAGGCTATTTTATCTGAAGAGTGCCACGTTATTTACGTGGTACGAAACTGTATAGTAATAAATATGCCAAACAAAGCTTGCTAAGTTTTTGTGTCTTTCTATATATATATATATATATATATATATATATATATATATATATATATATATATATATATATATATATATATATATATATATATATATATATGTAAACGTGCCCCGATGAACTGCAATTATTTTGAACTTTTTATTCTAGAAGACGTAATTACTAATGGACTTTATTATGCACACATTTTATTAATTTTTACTGCCGTTCCAACTGAAGTGTTCCTCAAACATTGATTCAATACATTACCTCAGGTTGACCAACTCATTTCATCAAGTTCCTCGAGATATTCATACACTTAATGTGAAAGAACCAATTCCAAGTATTTGATCATTTCTGGTCACTTCCTTTCTATTTATGATTGGTTAGTTGCACAGACATCAAAGGTGATTGGTGCATGCGCATTCAAACTATTCAACAGGAAGTTTACAATTATACTAGGAAGTGCATGTATGAATATCTCGAGGAACTTGATCAAATGAATTGGTCAGCCCGAGGTAATGTATTGAAGCAATATTTAAGGAACACTTCAATTGGAACGACAGCAATCACTTTTTAGTTTGTTTTTATTTTAGTTGCCAAAATTCTTTATTTCATTGAAAGACATTATGGAAAACTACCAGTTAAGACCAGCGCTAAAAAATGAAGGACTTGCATTATTCGCAATGTAAATTAATTAGCAACAATTTTTCCCAGCTAAAAATAATTTTCTAAAGAACGAGTCAAAAAAATTAGTACTTTTATCTTACAAAGCCAACAACAAAACGTGATAATTTTAGGTTCGGTTTTTTTCTGGGCCTTTGTCCGCACAAATCCGTTTCATATAGCGTTTTCTATTGTGAACGGATAACAATACCGT
Organism: Paramuricea clavata; assembly: GCA_902702795.2. Taxonomy (NCBI): domain Eukaryota; kingdom Metazoa; phylum Cnidaria; class Anthozoa; order Malacalcyonacea; family Plexauridae; genus Paramuricea; species Paramuricea clavata. The sequence goes on from CACRXK020011653.1 coordinate 10,824, forward strand.
ACGTGAGAACGCCATGCGAGTCCTGAAAGGATTAGCTTGGCCGCATCCTGAACGCTAAAGACCTCGTGCATCTGCATTTTTTGTTATCATGGTAAATTATTCTCTTTGAACTCAATGTTTCAGTTGCGCACGATAATTTATATAAAAGGTATTTTAGTTTTAGTTTTGTACATGGACGGGGGTATACTGATATATATTTTGTAATAAATATATTTTAAAAATGAACGCGTGTTGTTTTTTTGAGTTCATGTTGCATTCAATGTTCATGCATGCATTTAAATTATCGATGCATGAACATTGAGTCAAGCAATACCGGGATTTGTAATCATGAATAATATTGTATTGTCAGAAAATATGACACATATTTGATATTTTCAAAAGCGCAACGTCCCAAGCGATGCAACTTATTGCAAATATAATACAGCGACTAAATAGGACTAAAATTGCAATTACACAAAGTTTAATCAATGTATTAAATGTGATTAATTTATTATTTATATCGCTTTAAGCGGTCTTTAATAAACGGATTAAATTTCCTTTACTAACCTAAAAGCAACAAATAATTTTATGATTAAAGTTGTCTTTAATAAAAATTTCTACCAATATTAAAGGCGACTAAATACATTATTAACCGCATTTAATCGGTCTTTAATCAACTGAATTAAATGCGCATTTAGCTCCCTTTATTGAACTTTAATATCTGGGTACTAATCCCGCCGTTAAGACAATTAATGGAACGAACTAAAGGTGTTAAAACGCACCTTTAATGCCTTTAATTAAACACATTAAATGCGACCAAACAAGAATAAAATACATCATTAATCCTACTTTAATAGCATATTATAGATGCGCTTTTCGGCCTGTGATATTTAAAAATGTCTTCAAGTTTCCACTGTTCAGGAGATGATCGTTTGTCGCTATCCATGATTGAAATAAGGAGATGCCCTTCATGTTTATTATTTTATACTAATTCTGCAAGGCCTTCTAAAAGTGATCCAAGTACCAATCCCAGAAAACTACTTTCCCGCTGAACAAGAATTTCCTTTTTCGTTCTAAAACTTCTACTTCTGTCCGCTAAATCAGTTAGATATTGTTTGAAAGGTTTGAGTTTGTCCTTTGTTTCTCTAGAGTAAATTTTCTATACAATGACACAAGCATCGAATTTGCTCAGCTGATGTAGAATTTAGAAGAGCTTGCTGTTGAGTTCGATGAGAAGTACTTAAGAGCCCTACAAAAGGCTTGTGCACATCAAAGTACGTCATTTCTCTTTAAGAGTTGGAACTTAAATGATTAATTTACTCGAGAAACATGATTTTAAAAACGTTTCTGCGAATATAGATTGAATCATAAGATTGAATAATTGAATCCTAGATTGAATCATCGAATGGATCATTGAATCCTAAGATTGAATCATAGAGTGAATCATTGAACCCTAAGATTGAATCATTGAATCATAAGATTGAATCATTGAATCATAAGATTGAATCATTGAATCCTAGATTGAATCATAGAGTGAATCATCGAATCATAGAGTGAATCATTGAATCCTAAGATTGAATCATTGAATTATAGAGTGGATCATTGAATCCTAAGATTGAATCATAGAGTGATTCATTGAATCCGAAGAATAATCACGAGTGGTTATAAATAGTCGACCATCTTAAAAATAATTTCATTCGGCGTTTTGTCACAGAGCAGTGAACATGTCTCATTCTTGCACAGCTTGTAACAAATCATTCTCAACTTGAAGTAACCGTTCACGTCACCAAAATACAGCTCAAGGACCTGGCACTTCATCCCAATCCAGTATTTTTACCAATGGGTCCAATGTTATGCAGCATCCTTTCACATGTATCGTAGCTGGGTGTACCCAAAGTGGTAAGACTGTATGGGTAAAATCTCTCTTGGAGAATGCACAGAAAACTATAAGTCCACCTTCTCAACGTATTATTTGTTGTTATGGTGAATGACAACCCTCCTATTTTGATATGAGAACGATGCCAGGAATCAAATTCAATCAAGGCATCCCAGTAGTAATACCCCCCACTTGGGCAACGGAAGTAATTAGTATGCAAAATCTCCGAAAGTAATTAGTATGCAAAATATGTGACGTAACGTTGCTGGCCCTAACCCTAACCCTTGGCCAGGTAGCGCGACCAATTAACGCGGGCAGGCCTGGGCCAACTGTGACGGGTAGCGCGACCAATTAACGCGGGCAGGTCTGGGCCAACTGCGGCAGGTAGCGCGACCAATTAACGCGGGCAGAGATATTGATATTCTAAGATACTGATATCCTAAGGTACTGATATCCTAAGATACTGGATGATATCCTAAGATATTGATATCCTAAGATACTGATATCCTAAGATACTGATATCCTAAGATATTCAATTCAATTCAAAAAATTCAATTCATATCCTAAGATACTGATATCCTAAGATACTGATATCCTCCGGTTCGAACCCGGTACGGTAGAAAAATTTTTGCCTTACAACCACGTAGCAACGTTGTGAGTCTCTCTCTTATTTTCAACACGCAATTGAAATTCGTTTTAATTTTGATGGCTCGTTTTGAGCAATAAGTTTCCAAACAGAAATAAAAAATATCGCAACAGAAATAAGCAGTTGCTAATCCCAGGTTGTCAAAGCCGTTGTTATGATCGCTATTTGCATGTTGTTCAACATTATTTAGCAAACCTACATACATATATACGGTCAGGATGACCGAGTCAGATAGAATACTTGAAGGAAAAAACCTGTAGAACAATTTAACAGTCTTAGTTGTAATATTTTTTCTCTATTATTTGTATCAAGAAACATGTTTTAAACTTTGCTGCGTTGTTATGCGTTGCTAACTCATTAGGAGGCGTGTAGGTAATTAAGGGGATTAAGGTAATACGAATTTGCATAACTAAGTGTATTCCGATGGATAGATAGGGATTATTTTTAACGCCGGTGTATACCTTAAAATCACGCGCGTGGCTTTGTGGGTGCATGCATATATTAAAGTACAACATATTTGTACACGGATCTTTTCGCGCGGGCGGAAAGAGCGGGCTTTGCGGGCAAAAATTTGCACAATATTTCAGTTTTAGAATACATTTATTTCTTCAAAATGTTTTACAAAATTTAGTAAGGTCTACTTCTAAGAGCGTAACGTCTAGGTGTTTTTGTTATTTTTAAAGAGTTCTCATATTCTTGCCTATCTTCTGGGGATAACTTTGCAAGTTTTTCCGGCTTCATTGGAATATATTTTGGTCGGTCGCTCAATATAAAACGTTCATAATCCTCTCTTGCTTCCGGAGTCATTCGCGCTAGGTCACGTTCGGTCCAATCTGCTGGGTATTTTATTTGTCCATTTTTGGTGTGAACTCCATTCCACCCGTCTTGGTGTTAGACGTACCATACGAACATAGCTCGCAGAAACCAATGACATGTGAAAACAGTAGAGGTGACTGTTCATCACATATCATATATTGAGCGTCTTTGCCCCAGTAGAAATCTTTCCACGAACATCTTGGGCACTTCATTAAGTATACAATGTGACCAGTCTCTTCACCACAATGGTTACAAGCTAGTTTCTCGGGCTCATCATCATTATCATCACTCATCATCATCCTCATTATCATCGTATTCGCTTTCATTATCACTCTTGTCAGATTCCCTGTTCTCTTCACCAGATTCGCTTTCAACATCACTCCCAGATTATGGCATTTCATGTCCCTCCTTTGCCATTTTTGACAATAAATGCTCATTTTTAATTAAATCTTTATTAACCCCTGCTTCTACAAAACCTTTTGTAAACAGGTCAAGCCCTCGTGGTTTAGGAATGTGAGAGTTGTATGGTAAAAGTGCGTATTGTAAAAGGTTCTCGATGTTAGTACCAGCAATGTCTCTGCCATGATAAACAATCTCCCCCTGAGGATTCCAAGTTAATATATCGCTTGATATAAGAATAGAATGTAGAATTTTTTCTGCTGTAGCTTTTTTGACATTATTGTTGAGATACAAAAGTATATCTTCAATGCACCAATGTCGCGGAGATGTTTTACTCTCGATGTTCATTGTTGAAATGATGTATAAATTGTAGTCACAGGGCTTTTATACAAGTTCAGCCAGGCTTTCCAAAATAGGACTTAGTAATAGTCCAAGGAAACCTTCACCATGTTGAACGAGTATCCGTTTTTTCTTCTTCCACATTTTCCTCTATCTACCAACCTAAGCATTTCATGTTTGTAAGGTCGGAGTTTCTTCATTACATGTTTCGGCATTAAATATTTTCTTTTCATAACGTTTTCTACACAGAGACACAGGCAGTGTACTTGTTCGGCGGTTGCTGTTTCCAGTAGTGCTTGTTGTTGATCAGGCTCGGACGTGCCCAACAATTCAAGATATGGCTTGTGCCTTAGAAGATTGATCATTTCTGTTCGACGGTTTGGAAGCAAATGAGTAGAACACAACAATAAGGAAGCTTATATCGGAAGAGAGAAAGCAATTTAGACAAGGCTCCGAGCCTAAGGAGCTCCGAGCCTAAGGAGCTCGGCTCCGAGCCTAAGAAGCTTGGCTCCGAGCCTAAGGAGCTCGGCTCTGAGCCTATGGAACTTGGGTCCGAGCCTAAGAAGCTTGGCTCCGAGCCTTAGGAGCTCGGCTCCGAGCCTAAGGAGCTGGCTCCGAGCTTAAGGAGCTCGGCTCTGAGCCTAAGGAGCTGGCTGCAAGCCTAAGGAGCTCGGCTCTGAGCCTAAGGAGCTGGCTGCAAGCCTAAGGAGCTCGGCTCCGAGCCTAAGAAGCTTGGCTCCGAGACTAAGGAGCTCGGCTCTGAGCCTAAGGAACTTGGCTCCGAGCCTTAGGAGCTCGGCTCCGAGCCTAAGGAGCTGACTCTGAGCTTAAGGGGCTCGGCTCCGAGCCTAAAGAGCTGGCTCCGAGCTCGGCTCTGAGCCTAAGGAGCTCGGCTCCGAGCCTAAAGAGCTGGCTCCGAGTCTAAGGAGCCCCGAGCCTAAGGAGCTCGGCTCCGAGCCTAAGAAGCTTGGCTCCGAGCCTAAGGAGCTCGGCTCTGAGCCTATGGAACTTGGCTTCGAGCCTTAGGAGCTCGGCTCCGAGCCTAAGGAGCTGGCTCCGAGCTCAAGGAGCTCGGCTTCGAGCCTAAAGAGCTGGCTCCGAGCCTAAGGAGCTGACTCCGACCCTAAGGAGCTCCGAGCCTAAGGAGCTCCGAGCCTAAGGAGCTGGC